>JANSTS010007124.1:0-12031 GCA_026546915.1 Sylvicola fuscatus
TTCTTGTGATCAAAAACTTTAGAAAGAAATGTTTAGGAGTTATGAAGCCAAAAAAAATGTCCTTACAAATATAAAAAAAAATACATTGAAATGTAACTCAAGCACTTTTGCTTCAAGTATTCTTACATGAAAACCAACCACTGGGGATTGACTATGTTCTATAAACTTCAATTACGTTAATTGCACTTAAATAAATTGAAAAATATAGGAAAACCGAAACGATTGTGAAAATATTTACTCTTCGTTAATAACTGTTTGACATGTTTCGAGGAGAAATTCACATGCAAAGTAATTCCCAACAGATTATTTTAGCATTTCAATGTCATGACAACGGCTCACATGTTGTAAACCCTCAACAGAGCAAGACTTCAAATATTCGTGCAGAAAGTAAAGACATAATATGAAAATGAGTTGCCGAAATTCTGGGTTTAAATTGGATTCGGTGTCGGGCAAGGGATTGTCTTGCGGCAAGCTGACGATTTGTATGATCCTTTTTTAACTTTTATCTATTGTTTGAATAAGATTTGCATCAAGACAGTATCTTATTTCAAACTTCCAAAGAAATTGAGACAGTTATAAATGAGTATATTTATTGAGGAAGTATTTTCAGGATTGTGCTTAAAGTTTGTCTCCCTTTGAGCCGCCCATACGAAACACTAAAAGTTTTTATTTATTCAATCATTCACATATGAACAAGACAAAGTAAGGGATCCTTACCAACATCTCAATTACGCGATATATTTGCCCTGTCAAAATGTGAAAGAAGCTAAAGCCACAAGCTTAATAAGGACGATGTAGTTCTTTCACACATGTACAGAAATTCGTAAGTCTGAAACATACAATACCCCCAAGGATTGTGCTCATTCGGCATCGTTTTATATTGATTTTGAGTATGCACTCATTTTTCCCTCACGGCGTCCTTTTCCGTGTGATCTGGTGTCGCTGGGAGCAGCCTCCACTCACTGGAGAGACGCTGTATGCTCACCGCTCTGCGTGTGTGTGTGTGTGTGTGTTTGTCATCAAACGGTGAACTATTTCTACATACGTGTTTTAAATCCGCTCCCCCAAATCCGCATCGTCATTCGGTGTTACCCCCTGCCACCCATTGGGTAGGTATCAGCCACCTTAACTGACACTCCTTTTTATTGAGGATGTGCTGCTGTTGCTTTCCGCTCACAATTCAGCGTCTCTCCGACGACATCCATATTGCCACCCAAGTTTTATTTGTATATAATATGTACCCGTGTCACAGGATATCCCCCTGAAGGAATCAACCCGGAGGATTAATTTTTGAAAGTTACCACTATTGTACTTTGAGTTAGGACAAGCTTTGCTTTTCAATTCATATTTTCAACATTTGGTTCAGTTTGTAATTAATTTAGACGAGACGTTTGAAATTATAAATGCAATTTAATTAGTGAATATTTAATGAAATCTAACACAAATCATTTGTTAAGATGTTTAACGAGTCTTGCGCTATTCTAAACATCGTAAATTAACAAACTGATGCAATCATAGAAAACACTAACCAACATAAATTAATCATGAGCAATTGTTTTAATTTTAAAAGCTCTTAATTTATTACAACAATTGTCTGCAACTGGCGCGAAACGCATTCTTGTGAGAAGCGCGAGCGATTAGATTTGATGGATGACCTGCAAAGTGCATTTGAATCAGATAAATATCGCGAAGAACAGAAGTTTACAAATGAATTTGCTATGCTTGTGCTGAAACATAATTCGCAAAGCATGTGATTCATTGATTCTGTGTTTAATTTAAAATACGCACGCACACGCCCTCGATTGGTACAGATGGAAGCCGCCGAACCAGTCACCTGTATGACTTTGCGATTCATGAAGTGCAGTCATGAAACATACAGAAACACACACAATAAATTTGTTTTATTAATTTATTTACATAAAGAATGGAAAACAGTAAATATTTACGACACAGATTTATTTAGCGCCACCCCGACCCCTACCACGGCCACGACTCGCTCCGCGTCCACGACCCATGCCTCGTCCTCGTCCTCGGCCACGGCCACTAGCTCTCAGCTCTTGCATTTTGTGCTCTTCCATCTCCTTCTTGAAGCCTTTGTCGTAGTTTTTGCCGCTCTTGGTGAACTTTTTCGACTCATTCCGCATTTCGGCCAGCTTCCGATTCTTTTGCTTCATAATGTTCTTTTTGTTGGCCGACTTTTTCTTGCCAGCCTCGGATATCTGTATTTTGATGGTGCGTCCCTCAATCATGGTATTGTGCAGTTCAAACGCTCTTTGGAATCCATCGATGTCGTTCATTTCAACGAATGCAAAACCACCCCGACGATTGCGCGGAATTCGCACCCCCTTGACCTCTCCAGCCGTTGTAAAATAGTTCTCCAAAGACTCCTTTGTCGTGCCAAAATCCAAATTTGTCACATACAACACAAAACGATTTGATTTACTGGCGCCTTTCATGAGAGCTGTTATTTGCTCTCTGGTCAGTTTCGTATTGACGGGAGGTGGTGCTGGTGGTTCTGCATCATCTTCAGCGTCCTCATCATCATCGTTTTCAGCTGTGGATTCGTCATCCTCTTCAGATGATTCCTCATCTTGTGGCTGCTCATCAAGATCATGTGGATATTTGTAACCTCCATCACTGTGCCGTTTGCTATCGTCGAAATTGCCCAAAATATCTGCACGCTCGTCATTTATTAGTGGAGCGCCTACTTTGTCTGGAGCAACATAAGCTTCCACAAAATAATCACTGTCTTCACTGTCTGAAGACATTATTATCTTAAATTTATGAAAATGTTTTTTATTTTATTTAAATTTAATTAATTATTTTAGTTTTTTATAGCAAAATGTAACTTTTAAACTTTTTTGAGGTTATGTTTACGTTTTTGGCTGTCATAATTGGCGGTATTGAATGTGTGAGTGAGGCGCTGCCATGTGCTTTGGATCGAAAAAGTGCTGCATTTGAACCGGTTTTTTTTTAATTATCCAAATTAATTGTATTTTAAGAAAACTAATCAATTAAATTCAGCTGTCCTAGAAAATAACTAATTAATTAATTGTTATAATAATCAATAAAAACCAAAAGCTGTTTAAATTTAACTTCGAAAGTGCTAGAAAAAGTACAGGGCATTTCAATAAAAGACTAATTTTTATTGGAACATTATATTTTAATTATATATTCAATAAAACTTCAATCATCTTGAAAATATATGTTATTAATATGTTATTAAATGTGTATAATTAATGATGTATCATTTGTTATTACAAATCCGCAACCAAAAAGAAAATTTCTCAAACTGCTCGCACCAAGTCCCATTCAGATGAACGAGCCAGTTCGAAAAATGAAAAGCGGCAATGTTTGAAACATTTTATTTAAATTTTATTGATTAATGTTTTTTTGTTTTGTTTTAACATTTGCAATAATTATCACGTTCTAAGTTGTTAAGCAATATTTTTAAAATAACAAACTACAAGTTTCGCAGATTAAAAACAACGTTTTCTATACCTTTTCAAAAAAACGTCTTAACTTTTAATGTTTGATTTTTGCATTAAATTGGTGTTTTTAGTACACAAAACGGCTGAGAAGAGTGAATGACTCATTAACAATATTCATTGGCAGTGAATTTCTACGATCATATTAGGTTTTTTTTTTCTTTAATTTATTTTTAAATATAATTAATTATTATTTGCTTAATGTTCTACGTTTCACAATCGCATCAACAAGGATTGCCTTTTAAATCGCAGAATTTTGATAAAATAATTCTTGTTTTCGTCGCGTTCTTGTTTCTTCGCAAAATTCCTGTCTCGTCTTAACATGATATTGCATTTAAATTGCATTTTTCATTGCGTTGTACTTTTGTAATTGCTAATTACTACTAACACATGCATAAACCAACGACATTCTGATTAGGTTATGATAATTGCGCAATGCGTTTCTCAAATCGGTGTTGTTGTTGTTGTGATGCTTGTAATAAAATTTAGTGAATTACTTTAAGAAAACATTTTGCGCCAAGATCGAAATTATCTTATTGCATTTTCATTAGGAAATTACTTTTGTTGTACAATTTATAATTAAGTTTCACAAACGTTTGTAGATGAAATCGTCAAAAACAACTTATTTTATTTCGTTTAAATATTGCGTTTTATTTCTATCAAGTTCGAAGCCACAAATCATTTAAATCAAAAATACAAATTTTTAGGGAACTTACATCTTTCTAAATTACATAACAGAATAAAAACTAATTTCTAAAATGTATAACTTAAATTGATGAAATCGATTATTTACAAACAAAATTACGTGAGAATTTCTTTAACAAAAAAAAAAAAATTCCAATACAAAAAAAAAGTTTAAGTCAAAAAGAAAAATTTATAAAACTTAAACAACACTCCCAATGCTAAGGAAAATGGATAAAAAGAAAAATTTGTAAGCACCAAGAAAATAGTTTAATTTTACATAGATGTTTCCCTTAAATATGTGAAAATATTGCTTTTAAAACCTGGTCCAGTTATTATAAAATTTATTTTTATGGAAATAGCGATTATGTTTAAGTTGTGGCAGTGATATATGTTACTTATGCTTAAAGAACACACAACTGTAATTGGTTATGGCAACGCTTTGTATTACATTAATCGCCTCAAAGTTAATCTCTCAATTTTCTTTACTCATTTGCTGCTTAAGATAATAAAAAATAATTAAGGGGAGTGTTTGGAAAATATTTGTTCAAAAAATATGACTTAAATGGCTTCTAACGAAAAACATTTTGTAATTGATTGGAAGATTTTTGTCTTAAAATGTAAAATTCTCTTCGCATTCATCTCCTAAATAGCCTTAAAGTTATCCGTTTTTGTTTTGTTTCATTGTAATTGCCCTCAGTACAACATCTTCACAAAATATTAATCACTTTTCTTATAACTTCCAGCTGCTTATTGCAACGTTTAAAATTCTTTCGTTTTGTGTCCTCAGTGCATCACAGATGGTCAATAAAAAAAAAAAACAAATAGAAACGCTCTTTTTCATCAATTATCTCTGAATGTTTCATAAAACTTTGTTTTTTATTATTGACTGGGTTTTTTTTTGTTTTTATAAAGGTCTTTGCCAGAAAAATTAGAAAAAAAATTTAATCCAATTTTAATGTTTTTAAAATGTTCCAAATAAAGTAATTTCAGTGGTGTTTACCGTGTTTTTTGTGCACCACTGAATCCTTGATTGTTTTTTTTTTATCAAAAATAGTTTATCACAAGTATTTGTTGTTTCTGCTTCTATCGTTCGCTTTTCTTTAAATTTTCAATATTAAATTCGTTAAAATAAACAAGAAAAAAAAGTAGTTAAAATTATAAAATCACACAAATAAAATATAAAAAATGGAGTGAATGAACGTAAAACACAATTAACGACTAATTCCAAAAGAAGACTTTTAAACAATTTACAAAAATTTAACAATAAAAACAAAACATCGCCACACATTAAGTTTTGTCAGGACGCAAACTGTATTTAGGGCCATCCGGGACAACAGTTATTGTCTTGAGTTCGTTGGGTGATTCGAGGTCGCCTTTGGCGTGAGCAGCAGCTGTGTCGCTGTCAGTGCGGCGCGAGATCAACATTCGAATGTCGGTGTGCAGCAGAAGGCGTCCAGAACGGGACGTTTGGAATCTGCAAATAAATATTTAGCAATCAGGTTGAGCAACAAAACCATAACCAGGCGAACCAACCTCAAATGAATTGCATAGCGCAAATTCTTCATCTGCTCTGATGACTTGACTGCCTCCATTCCACTGTTGCAGTTCTCATCCACGGCAACAATTCGTTGTCGGATGAAGGTCTGCGACAAGTTTGGCATGTCATTAAAGTCGTACTGAATGACAAACATTCGCACCACAGTTCCCTCGGGATTCAGTAGCGTTGCTTGAATGGTCCCAGCGCGTGGTACGACGTATCCTTTTCGTGGCATTCGAATTTCACACTGAAACATTAAAATTTGGACGTCAGACAAACTCATTGGAATAGAATCACTCTTAACTAACCACATAAGGAGTGCAAAGAGACGGTCCATTGAACTCGTAAAAGTACGACGTCGAGGGTATCGTCAGCTGTGGTGGACAAAAATTGCCGGAAGCTCCGAGTAAAACTTTAAAACCGCCGACATAGAATTTTGGCATCAGGCGACGCTGCAGAAGAGACTCCTCTAGATTGCCTACAACAAAAAATTCTAATTAAACCCAGGAACTGACTATGAATAAAATATTGATCTGTACCTAATAATGGCCGCTTAGCAAACGATTGACATTTTAGAAACATGCGCACGCCGCCTGGCATAACTTTGGTGGGTGACACCGATGGACTGTCCAGTCCCACATCTTCATCGGAAAACTGCTCATCTGATCCGATGGAGGAGCGCTCCGACGATCGGTCTGATAAGTGACGTGATCGTCGTTTAAAGAAACTGTACACGTGCTGCTTCAGAAAACGTGGCGACAGCGCTGGAGAATGTGGGGCGAACGTGGGCGCAGAGTTCGATTTCTGCACCGGTATGACGCTGGCCGATGACGATGAACACGACGGTGATGGCGACAGATGGTCGAAGCTGAACGGTGATTGGATTGGTATCGGCGAGGAGTGCATAAGTTTCGCCTCCTGCATCCCACCATCGTTTTCAAACGATGTCGACAGATTGAACAGCCTGGTTAGATTCACTTTTGGCATGTGTCGATAGCTGAGGTCGCTTTTGCTGAGTGGCGTGGTTGTTATGGTGGGACAGGAAATGTAGAGTGGATGGATCTTGTTGTTGTTGATGGGAGAGGTGTGAGCGTTGGGTGACAATGTTGACGAGGATGTCGGCGACATGTGTAAATTATAAGATGTCGGTGTTTTGAATTGCTCGTCGAATTTGTGCGAGTTGACGGCGAGCTTCAAGTGCGGACGCGGTGACATCTGCTTCGATGTGGCGGTCGTTTGTTTATCTGGACGGTTGCTAAATGATTGTTTTTGGCAGTGACATTGATCTGGTTCGAGCAGCTCATTCGCAGTAGTCACCTCGCGTCCATGTGGCGGCTTCTTTGATTCCCCACCATTTGCTAAATTTCTCGCCACTCCCTTATAGTTGGCGTCCTCAATGCTGCTGTTATTGTTATTATTATTATTGCAGTAGTTTGCTTCATGGCGATCACTTACTGTACTAGAATGACTAAATCTATCACTAACGTATGTATGTTGGGTTTTTTGTCGCTTACATAAGCGACAGTCACTTATGTCTACGCCTAAATTATCACAAGCGCTATTATTACTGCTGCCGCACTCTGATCTGCTGTAGCTGCTATTGTTGTCGCAGCAGCTGCCACTTCCGCCACCGCCAGCGCCATTCATGGAAGCTGACGATGTCGACGAGAAGGAGGACATCGATGGCGACAGTTGTTGTTGTCGACTGCTGCTGCTGCACATACGTCGGCCACTCGACGTTGGCGAATCGGGAGACGAGAGGACCGACGACGATGACGACGACGACATTGATGAGGTCGTCGCTTTGGGCGCCGCTTTCTTCTTGAAATTCGGAGTTCGGTGAATGGACTGCATCAAAAGGTCAGCTTTGCTGAGGCTCTGCTGATCACAAGCAGTCGGCTGCAGTAACTTTCTATCACAGGTCCAGCATATCAATTGCATTTGATTGCCACAGAAATCACAATTTGGCAGAGCCATGCAGTCCATGACGTCCGTCTGGGTAGCCACCGTCGTGGTGACGCCGCTGCTGGTGCACAAATGTGGACTCGACGCCGATGTGATGGTGGTGGTTGTGGTGTTGGTGGTCTGCGTCGACTTCGACGGCTTTGCCGCCGTGTAAGTGTACGTCGTGGCGACTGTGGACGTCGAATAAAGTGGCGGCTGTATTGAGTTGATGGACGACGCGTACAACGAGTAATGCTGTTGTGGTTGTTGTTGTTGCTGTTGTGGCGATGCAGCATTGAATCTTTGGTCAGTTGATTGTTGAGGTTCTTCTTGTTTTTTCTTGCGATCTCTCTTCAACATGCGCTTCTTGTATTTGAGCAGTTGCTTTTCGCGGTGTGACAAAGTAGACGAACAAGATTCCATTGCGTCCTCTGACAATTGCTCATCGAATTCGCACTGGTGTTTGCCCTTTTCGTTGCAGTGCAAGCCCACGCCTTCGTCCAGCATGACCGTGTCGCCACAGCTCAGTGTGTGGTTGTTTAACCACACCGTGGAGTTCTCTAGACGAGGTATCATTTCGGTGCGCGGCAAACTTTTCAGGCATATCTTCACGGCGAGATTGTCACCAATCATAGCGTCGGGGAAGTTGTGGATCAGCGGTTTGTGGTTGAAACAGGATTTTGTGTCGTACGTCTTGATTCGATAGAGAATGTCCAGCTTCAGTTTGTATGAGTTTCGATTTATGGAGCGCTTGATGCGTGGATTGTCGCGAATATCCGGATCCAAGTGGGAGCAGTGGCGCAATTTCTCAGCCCAGGCGGTTATTTGCGAGAAGTACATCTGGCTGCGAATGGCCGAGCACAAGGATTGCAGAGTCATTGCATGATGTCCAGGCCTAGAATGCCATACAATCAACAATTAGTTAATTGGGTCAATGCGAAAAGAGAACCATTGGAACTTACCGTTCAATCCGTTCGATAATCCATTGCTCCAGTAGAATGGCGTAATTTTCCGGCCCCAAATACACTTCAATGCAAATTGGCTCGTTTTGCGAAATAATCGAATACAGTTGCTTGTAGTTTGATTGCCAACGGTTACACTAAACGAAGAAGAACACAATTAGAACAACAATCAAATGCAGAAGAATTAAGACTCAGGTACAAACCATTTCGCTTTGTTTGCTGCACAAATGCTCCTCCACCTCTTTCTCTGCCGGACACTTGATGAGGCCAATCTTCTTCAGAAACTGCTCACAATGAACACCTTGGGTTGTGACTCTTTCAGCTTTCACAGTCGCATTTCTCACTGGCATGTCTTCCAGTGTGCTTTGACAGGCACTGTTGCTGCTGCTGGCGCTGGTGCTCGGTCCTCCACCGCTGACAAATTCATACTTTGGTCGAACAGCGCCGCTGGCAAAGAGACCACTCTCAGCGAAGATCTCCTCGACGTGTTGGTCATAGTTCAAGTTGAAGCTGCGTGGTGTCGTCTTGAGGCAGGTTGTCGCCAGCGTTTGCAGTGATGTCATAAACACGTGTCCGTCGTTGGAGTACTCACTGTCCGAGTCGCCACCGTCGTTGGCACCAACCAGTGATATTGGCATTTCGAGCGCCTCACAGCTGGTGCTGGGCGATGACTTGAGCTGCAAAAGTTTCTGACGCAAACGCTGCATATGTGGAATGGCAGGCAAATGCAGCGGCTGCGACTGTTGCAATTGCTGCTGTTGCTGCGGCGGCTGTGGCGATTGTTGATGCTGTTGCAGTGAAAACGGCCATTGTAGCATTCGTCGTGGCTGGGCTGTGGAAGCGGACGGGTCAGCTGATGTGGCGGCTGACGTCGATGACGAGGGTGATGAGCAGGTGGTGGCGGTCGTCAATGTTGTCGCAGACGACTCGTCGTCACATGTTGGACGTCCCTCGAGCACAATCGCCGCAATGCCGATGGTTGCCGAGAAGGCGGGATTTTGCGGCGACAAGGCGCTTCCACTATGCATCTACAAATCAAACGGAAAATTGTACGTCAGTTCAAGATGGTCGGTTCATTCAATTACATTTTATATGTTTTAAATGCTCTCGATTACATAGTAGCACACATTTCTCAACGCCTGGAACACTTTGATTCGCACATACGACACAGATAGACGCACATTCTGAGTATATATGTACAAATAGTGCGGAAGACGGACGCGCGGACAAGTGAAAAGTGCTGCTGTGAGGCCGTTAACCCAGCTAAATCGAACACCGTTACTGGCTGAACAAAAAGACACACATTTATTGAATTTTAGGAATATGTACATATATTCGAGGGCGACGAGACGGACGGAAGGAAGTGGAGAACAACGAATGCAGACACAACTGGCATATAATGGGGACAAAGGGAGAAGTTGGCAGCAGAGGTCGCAAAACTCCGCTGGCCCGAGTCGCGTTTTACCATTTCGAGTTCGTTTACTCCAAACGCTCCTGTGGATGACTTGTTGTTCCATTTTTTTTTTGTTTCACCGGGGGAATTGGATAATTGATCGACCAAACTTTTATTAACTACTTTTTTAGAAGTTTGGTATGGGCGTCTCGTTTTGCGGTCGATTGAGTCATGCAGTTTTCAAAATTATAAATTTAGAGAATTCAAAGTCACCGGTAAAATTACCGGAACAAAGAATTGTATGCCAATCGATTTGCGAGCAACAAGCTTTGTCAAAGTTTAAAGATCTCAGCGTCAGTACGGACTCTCGACACTTGAAATACCCGCGAGCAACGAGTTCTTTGAACATCTACGAAAATGGCTCAAGCAACAAGGCAAAATGAAGAAGCCGACAATCAAATTGCGCGACTGAATTAATATTCAAAATGACCACATGTCGGTGACTTGTGAGACGTGAGTGTCATTTTATGAGAACCGGGAATAAAGGATTAAGCGTGCGTCACTTTTTTTTTTGCGTTTATTTGACAGCGACTTATATAAAATTTGATAAATTTAGTACACAAAGAGAGGATGTGCAAGTCGCATGCAAATTGGTTGAATAACTCGTTTATGTGATAACGTTAAATGCAAGAAAACAGATAAGAAATGCCTATCAATCGCTCATTAGCTCCAACTAACCGAATGATACAAACCTGTCAGCTGTCACAGCTCTAAATAAAATCCAAACTGCGCTAATTGGCGCGTTTTTTTTTTTAAATTTAATTTAAAAGCGGCACGTGTCACAAGTAAAGTTAATTTTAGAGCTTTACCTCCCAACCCCCTCTTCAGAAGCTTATTTTTACAATGACGCAAATCGGCGCAATTTTGGTGCATGCGACGCTTGAACTTTGTTGAAGCTTCGCAAGTGCAATGCGCTTTTTTCTCTCGCGATAACCATCACACATTTAGCCACATGTGTACAAATGAACACAAAACGACTTAACAACAAAAAAAAATACGAACGGCCAACGCAAAAATTAGCGGCGTCAATGTGTTGGGGTAGCGACTGGGCGCAATATCTCGCGCTGAACTGTGAAGTTTGAAGTCAGAATGTCTGGTTGAGCGTCCACATCTGACCTTGGCGATATTTGTTCTCTTCAAGATTGTCACTTCAAAACAAAAACAATCTGTCGAGACGAGTTTTTTTTAGTTTCTAAATTCCAATTTACATACTCTCCGACATATTTAAGTTCGTCTACATTTGATTACTTGTTGGGGAATTTTCAGCGTCTAAGTACACAAATGTTCTTATCAGTAAGTGCTCTATATCAGTGATTAAAACATCAAAATGTTGTTTTAATGGTGATTTTGTTGACATTTGGTTAAAAGCATAAATACCAAACATATTAACATAACGCCAGCTGTTCGAGCTTATTTTTTATAAACAAACTAAGTGATGTACAAATACATACTTAACACATAAATCTTTGGCTCTTTTATGTTTGCAATACAAATATGATAGCAGACACAAACACTTACAATCGTTATCTATTCCCATATCGATAGAGCTTTTTCTTTATCTGGTTGTTCACTAATGTACTCTTAGATTATGGAAAATGTTTACATTGAATGTACTTTTGCCTTCGGCGTGTCATGATAATTGGCATCGTAGAAGTTATTGTCTGCCACCCTGATTAGTTTGGTAAAATTTCTTTTTTCTTTTTCTTTAAGTGAAATATGAATCTTAAGAAATACTTTCTATTCTTATGAATTATCACATTTGAAGCTGCTTCTTTCAAAAAATCAATTGATTCGTAAACTGCATTAATTAAAAATTGCTTTTCAATTTTTAAATTTTTTAAGAAAAACAAGTATTAAATGCAGCTGTTAACGCGCAGATTTCTTAAAACTATCACGCTTCTCCACCAGATGTAAATTAAAATGCGCTGCACCGCCAACATGCGCTCGCGATAAATGCATCGAG
>JANSTS010007125.1:0-15520 GCA_026546915.1 Sylvicola fuscatus
ATCTATACATACATAGGAATTAATCAAACACACGATCTCTCCATTCTGAAATGGTTTTCTTATTCGCATTCAACAAACCGCGCACATACGCGCACTGTGGTGGTCTGTCTGTTTTTTTTAAACGATATATGCTAGCTGGTGCATTTGACTGGTCGCGTCTACTCGCGCAAGAGGCGTGCTACCGCATCATTTCAACATTTCGAAATTAATCTTTTCACGCGTAAGAGACTAAATCAATTAATAATCTGCCGTTATAAACACGCACGTCTCTATATAAAGCGTCTCCGTCGCGACGCAGTGCGGCGTAGCAATGTGCGTTCGTATGCGCTCAGACCCATCAGTTCAGTTGAAACAACAATTCCTATGCGCCAACTTGACGAAACCTTGGGAATCGGCACAAGAAATGGCTCGCGTTCTTCAATTTTCGCACTTTGCAGCCACTTAAAGACGCACCGTCGAACGTACGTATGCATGTAAATTATAGCGCGAGGAAAGCTGTCTTAAATGCCCAATTAGAATGAAATCAAATGCGATTGAAATGCGTCGCGGTGCCAAATGGAAAATAAAATTAGACAAAATAAAACAATGTCTTATAATTAGATGATGATTAGCGCGTCGTTTTTGGCAGAAAGTAAAATTGGCTGCCGTTATTTCAATTGCGAATTGACTCTATGTGAGACGCGTTTCGCTTAACAGTTTCGCACAGGTTGAAATAATATCCAGCAATTTAATTTGTGTCAAAAGTGTCCGAAAGATGTGCGTCTTCAAATAAGTAAGTAAGATGCAGTAATCGCTTTGTGCGTTGTCTATACTTTCCATAGGTGTAATCCTTGGCGTCGCGTCGTTTTTGTTATATTTATTACACTTTCCTTTTCGCTGCTCGCAGTTCTCACTCGTGTCGAATGTGGAAAAACCGGCGCTTGTATACAACGTGAATATCGCGTAAAAGTCCGACGCGTTGGCACCGCGCCAAGGTATATAAGATTTTTTTTTTAAATCGTCATGTTTTGTTTCTTTGATTGTAAATAAATAATAAAGCCACAAAATCACGTATATGTTCACATGTGCAAGAAAAATAGCGTAAATCAATGAAAACGAGATCGGGGGGAATGTCTGAATAAAGAAATGCCGTGCAAACGAAAAAGTGACCCAAAATAATCCAGCGCCGTTACTTGAAAAACTGCACTGTAATTGCATGTGCAGTCGCATCCGTTGGACAATAGGCCAGAGCATGGGCTATATTGAAATCGAGCGCAGACGAACGTCGCGTCGCGTCGCGTCGAACAGGACGTTTTTGTGCGCGAATACCTATAGGAGGAACGTGGCCGCGCAAACCGCGGGCCGAAAATAGAAAATTGGAGAATTCGCCAAACAATCTGCGGGCAGTGCGCGTTCTCTGCTGGGCGCAGGAGTGTGGCGTTCTCCTCAAATGCACAAGTATAAGATAATAAATATTTGTTTAGGGAAATGTATTAAAGCACTCTGTTAGCAGATCGGAAGTCGAGTGAGATTTATTTACAAGGAAAACACTGGCAAATTGATTTAAGCCTTCTCTTCAGGCTTCGTGGGCTGCTCCAATTACTAAATGCTGTGCGTACTTTTACACATGTGCACATACGTTTCAGAGTAGATTTTCATCCTTGAGGTGCGGTGTGGTCTTCCGCAAAATGCCGTCCAACAAAAACATTGCGAGCCAAACATTTCATATTCATTGAATAAATTTGCATGCATTTACACTGACGTGTGTTCCAACTTACATATATACATATTGAATATTTATCGAATGTTATCAATTACTAATCGAATAAATTCAATGGATTAACAAGTGCCCAATGAATTTTTACACAGGTTATAATTACTTGAAATGTTCTTTAGTGGGGTTCTTGTATTAATAGAAATGGCACAGCGGTGGTAATTGTTTTAAGAACTCAATGCACCTAAAGTAGGCGTTTGTGTCTTACTGGCCTGAATACGAATTCGTGAAATGGTCAACTTCCGGCGACTGAATTTGCATGTTCAATAAGAAAAATCGGCTCATGGCCTGCGCGAACATTCACACTGTTTTTGTGTTTATTTGCTCAATGTCAATCTCGTAAAATTGCGCAATTACTTCTTTTCCAATAAAATGTACATTAAAGTAAATATACTGCAACAACGCCTCGCGTCAAACATTGTATGGTAGTGGTGCGCACCTTTTTTTTGGGGGCACCAGCAGCACCAGCACCAGGAGCAGCAGCAGTGGCAGCAGTGGCGGTGGCAGTTTATCTCCCGCTTCTCATGTGTGCATATGAGCTTTATTTGTTTTGGCATCAGCCTACATTCGTTCCGCCATCCATTAATTCTGCGGCTGCTGCTCGCTTTTTGTGAATGATTGGCGTCGGTGTTTTGACGTGGCGGGCGCAAGGGAGGCCATAGATCACGGGTGGGTTATATATGTTTTAGGTGTTGTGTTTTGCATTACATTCGATATTGTGGTCGCTAAAGAAATACAACAAATTTATATTTAAACGTCAATCTAGCGGATTACGTAAATTCAGACTGGCTTTGAATGTTTATGCATTATGAATTTTGCATAATTAAGCACATTACCTGTCGTTTTAGTTATTTATTCAAGTCTCATTTTACGGTTTCTCCTTACTGTTCGTAAAATACAAATATTTCTTTACTCAAAAATGCTAACCTCAGACGTTTATAGGCACGTGAAGTCAGTATAATTTACGACTCTGTGACTGTGATTCCTATGTCTTACAAATATTCTTGGATCTTTGTAAGTATGATTTACGCGGCAGCCAACCTGCTACCGTGAATCACTGCAATAATAATTAAGGTTAAGTGGCTGACATTCACAACATATAAGTGTATTTATTTTTGGCGCACTTAGTCGTCGCCTACCTATGACTCTGCGCGGGTGGCGTCTTTATCATCATGCATGCAACAAATGAACAGGTCGGAGTGGTCCAATAAAATCACGGTCATGTTCAACTGAAACACATTTCAATTCGACATGGAACCCAAAAACACGTTAAAACACAAGGAACAGCGCACAAAAAGCATTATCGTAAAATACAGAGAGTTTTTATTTTCATTTTCCCATAAAATCGCAAACGGGCAAGTAAATATAAGAAAGATTATCGCGTAATGCGTTCACCTATAAAACACTTTGCTCTTCATCGAAAGTGCTCCAGCAACTCTCCAGTTGGTCTTTAGAGGTAGACACTCCTGCAACCTCCAATAGAAAAGTTAACATATTTTACGATGTCGTTTGCAGTTGCATCATTTGTTGAAATGCATTTTTTACTTTATTAATCATAAATTGTTTTATGGCAAAGATGTGAAGGTGGTTTGCATAGTACAAGCTCATAATGCAGTTGTCATACATGCGGAATGCATTTCGTTGATTAGCAATAACAAATCGGCGGTTTGGTGTACGTCCAAGAAATGTGACCTGAAAACCTAGGCCCAACAACAACAACGTGTTGACAACTAATCACGATTTATTTTTTTCACTTGACTTAATCTAATTTTCAGAGATCACTCAAGATTGTTGCAAAAACCTTAAAAGAGAAATCCGACAACGAATAAGAGTGCGACGAAGAAAATAAGAAAAAAATATTTAGGACAACCACCAATGTGCAATGGCAGAATCGCAAAAATGCTGCTCCCCTTTGGCCCACCTGAGAGGTAAATCAATGTCGTCAAAATCGAAATGCAATCGCGTGTGCCAAACCACTTTGACGTGTGTTTAGCTGTGTGCCGCCTTATGTTGATAGAATTCCTCAGATGCTCAGACCGATGTGTCGCCAAACTGCATGCGGCAAATGCGTTTAAATATATGTACAGACCAAACGCGACTGCAGCCTCCTGCAATCACGTCGATGCAGTGTTTTTGGTGAGGTGAGGTAACGCCGTCATGTCATGATTGGCGCTGCCTAATCCCAGCGCCTATAACAAAGTGGCTCGAAGTGACCGAAGCTAGTTGGACTAATTCACTGGGAGACAGTAACAACACAGAATGTTAGAATGTGTCAATCAGATTGTATTCTTGTTCTCATGTCGGTAATCGACATTCGAATTGTCTTCGTCAGTGCATTCGTGCAAAAGATACATATTGAAGTGGTTTCACTCTAAAATTGCTCTCTGTCCAAAATAATTAGTGACAATTTCAACAATTTCACAGTTGAGTTACACAGAAAATAATATCATTGATTTATCTGCTCTATATAGAAATAGTTGTGTCTCAAAACTGCATAAGAATGAAGCTGAAGAAGCTATAAACAGTGACACCTGTACATGTGCCAAATTGCATTCCTCACCATAATCAATTTAACAGAACATTTTAATGACGTTATAAGTTAGAGAACGACGCGGCGCGGCGTGGCAGCGTGCCCCACTCCCGCCTCATTGCACATGTTTTCACATACTCAGTACCTATTCACTGAAGGTGATCAGCGTCTTGAACACGATGCCCGTTACAACAAGCATCATATAGGTGTGACAAAAATTAGAAATGCATGAGCTGCAAAACTTGGCAATTGGCAACCGTTCCACTACTATTGACGTTAGCTTAAGCGAAGTCGATTACAATTTTATCATTTCAGCTTATTGCCACAAATAATTTACGCCAATTTTCACCCCCAATGATAAACGCACATTCTTAGTTACGACAGTCGTTTCTTGTCTAAGCTGTTTTCTTGTGTTTCTTCTCCGCATTTACTGCTCCACTTATACTCGGTGATAAACGGTATATTGACCGGGATTTGATGAAATCCGGCAAAAATTTCACCGGTCATAATTCACTGCAAATTGTCTGAATTACACGGCAAATCGTTGCTGTCTCAATCTTATTCTCCCTCCCCCTTCGATATAATAAATGGATGCATGTGTTGGCCAATTCGTCTTATTAGTCGTGCCAATATTTTCCACGCGATTTGTTCATTAGTTGCGGAATTCACAGAGTGCCACAATATTGGGCCTACCGATTAATAAACTTAGTCCTTAGATAAATAGATTCTAAGATGCAAATTTAGTGTTAAAATATCGCGAATTCGCACATACATCACATTATTTTAGCAGTGAAGTAAATTGTTTGGTCGCGGCAAATATTAATCAAGTGCCTTGGTCCGTTTGTGTGCGGATAGATTGTTTTCCTCGAGCCATTTCAATGTGCGGCTACAATAAAATCCAAGCATATATCACATGTGCTAGCATGAGGTGGGTGGGTGGCTGTTTTGGGAAAGATGCGGTGTTGTGGTCACACAAACCATGAGAGAGTCAAAAGAAAAGAGAATTCCCGGTGCAATTAAGAAACGGACGGTAGCAACGCAGCAGATGATGAGGTGAACGAAGGATTGTGTGCAGGATGGGTTGAGGCTGACTTTGTTTAACAAAATATGTATATTTGCATCGTAGGGGGTGTGTATGTGTTTGTGTGAAGGAGCAAATACAATCAAGCTTGGGAGGAAACGGCGAAAAAGGAAGGTCGCAAAATTATAATGGCAAATGTGGTTAAATGTTAGAGGAACATTTTCGGGCTATGTCTATAAACACGACGGGGGCGATAGTGGTCGGGTGCGTGTGTGTGTGTGTGTGTGTGTGTACTGTGCAGAGTTTCCGAATCTACCCATGGTGTGGTATGGAAAAGAATATAGATAGGAACCTGAAAAACCATATACGAGTTAATTTCATAAGGTTGCGAATGTAAATTAGAACTGTCACCACTTTTAATTGTTTCTTGTGTTTTATGTTAATTAATGCTCGGGTGAGGTGGTTTGCGGAAAGATCGGCGAGTAAGTGCTTCTAGGTGTAGGGCTAAAATGTTTTAATTTTTGTCGCTGTTTAAATTGTTTACTTTATCAGTTTTGAGTCATTGCAGTGTGAATTGAAATTGAAATGCTGTAAAAGTTTAAACTCTCCTTGGAGTAAGGTTTACTATGAAAGCCTAATTGCTTTTACTTTTTACGATTTTCTTTAATCTTCTACCTTATCTATGTAGAAATCTTCTAAAGGTAGACCCTTTCCTTTTGATTTCAACTCAATACAAATTATCTTTGGGTAAAATCAGATATTCATTTGTCACGTTAACCTCTTTTCTAAAAGAAAATTTATTAGATGTCAATGTTACTCAAATTTGGAAAAAAAAATACAGCAAGCTTAACCATAAGAAACACATAAATCAATCCAAGCTACTTTACGGCAATTCATCATAATTTCCCATTGAATTTCGTGCAGGCATTTCGCAATCAAAAGTGAATCGGAACACATCAATAATAATTATTTCTGAGAAATCAAGAATTTAAATTGGAAATCAATTAACTGGGCGTATAAAAGCAGCCAGCGAAACTGATGTACAGAATATGAAGATGATTTAAATTCCGCGGTTCATAATATTTATCTATTAATTTCTATTTTGGGACAGCACCTTTTTGTTGTTTAGGTACGCACAGTACACGTCTGATACACACACACACGCACACACACGTATGCACATGGTGTGTATATGAATGCACAAGTTCAGGCACATTCATCATCCTCTTTACACGAATTTTATCTTAAAGCTTCATCCTCGTAATCCTCGTACGCATATATGGGATTCCATTAACCTGCTTTGAGTTTTCAAATTGAATGAAATCTCAACAATTTGCAGCCGCCAAACGAATAGAGCGCGAGGAAATTTCAAACGTTATAGACTCGAGATGTTATAGTTTCAACGAAAAAAAAAAAAAAAATAAGAAGAAAAGATGTTTAAATGATTCTCTATACTGGTGATTTTCAAGAGGTTCCCCAACCGCCGTGATGCCGTGTCTTCTTCATACAACGTGCGCACTGAGTTCGTCTAATTTTAGTAAATCACGTTCAATAGGTTTTCCCGTGCGTTGTGGTGGCGCGTACGTACAAATAGCGTCGAGGTATAGTGGCAGTCTACTACTTGTTTTATATTGTTTTGTATATAAAGATTCTTCCACTTGAGAAAATATAATGATTTTGAGGGAAATTTTTCAACGTAAATGCGCGGCGCCACTCTGACGCCGCATACCAAATTGAGTACATTTATTTTCACCTTTTTCAGAAGACAGAGTTTCTTTGTGATGGTGCGTGATTTAACCAACTGGAGACAGTTTGAGATGACTTGTAATATATGAATAATAATTTTTGACATGACGCAGGTCGATAAGCATGTTGAAGAATTGAGCATAAATTGGGGACTTGATAAATATGTTGTCAGTATTGTGGTTAGCCAGTAAAGGAGACATTGTATTTAGTTGAAAATTCACCGAATACAATTTATAAAATGTATGTACTACAATAGAAAAAGTGAAAGCAAACTCCATTTATTGACCAAGCACTTTAAATTTAAAGAGGATCCCAAATAGATAACGGTTGCACATATAAATTTAACGACAAACAAGACGAAAAATCTAAAACAAATCTTCAAAAATCATCTCAAATGTCACATTGGAGAAAATGGAAATTGCCGAACCGTATTTGATTTTTCTCATTCAATCTGCAAAGGTAAATATCCTTTGGGAATTTGTCCAGATGCAAACTTGTGATGGCATACGAAGGGGACATACACACAGCAAATGGCTACTAAAGCGATGCGATGGCCAAAATCGAATCTCATCTCCTTTATTTTACTACATTTGTTTATTTCATCAATTTTTCGTTCGTCCTTTTCGCAGCTTTCATCATATTTCCCAGCAGTACATATTAAATTATAGTCCGTCTTGACTCCCTTAAACGTCTTTTTATGATTTGTCTGGACCAAATTAACCGATATCCACGCAAATAAAAATTGAGTTGTGCTTAATCGAAGTTTGCTGTGAATATGCTTTCATGTGAACCTAATTGCCAATCGGCCAATATACATATATGTACATGCTGCCAAATTAATATCTTCTAATGGCATATGAAGAGGAATTGAATAGCAAATCTAATCGAATCTTAATATGGATACGAAGACGACTATTTGCCAGCTCTGAAATATTGTTCGTTTTTATTGCACAGCAAAAGTTTATCCTTGCCGCATCACACGCAAGCAAATTGAGTAAATTTATAAACATAATTAATAAAACTAGCCAAAGTGGCTGTGAGTTGTGCGCATATGTGTACATTTGGTAGCATACAGCAAATGTTATGATCATAAACACGCATCGAACGGGGCATCTGGATGAAAGGTGAAATGCCAAAAGACACGTTGAATTATTAATAACAAGGTTGTTCCGCATTGGAACAAGCTGAACATGAAGAAGAAACAAATTATTTGGCACCAGGCTGGCGGGCACTTCGGTAAATTCTTTTCCCAACAACCGACGTGTATACAAAAAGAACGCCAGTGAAAGGTGAAAAGGGGGAGAAAAGCGTCTGGGGATGCAGGGGGGGCCCCCAAAAATATGAAATTCAGATTGAAACACGCGCAAAAACATGACACACTAAGTTGAGTTCTCATCCACCGGTGGGGATTTACCGAAAATATTTTCGCCCTAAAAATAGCAAACAGCAAAAGGTAACATAAACCGCGTGCTTATCGTCTTTATTTCGATGTCCCACCCCTCCCAGACACGGCCGCTTCTCAGGAAGCAAGCAAGGAAGGGAAAACATTTTTATTTTGACATCGTCTTGTTTATTATTTGATTCAACCTCCCTTATTCACAAACACACTACACACAGTCGTGATAGAAACGTTTTTATGTCTTATGCTCCCTGAACTTCTTCTTGTTTATTGTCTGCTTTTATATTTACTTCTTTTCGCACACATCTTCTTGGTTTTATTTGTTATAACCCCTTTCCGGAGGATTTTTTTTATTTAAATCATGCCACGGTAATGTCTCTATCGGTTTGCCAACAATATGCCTCTTTTTTGTGCCGCCATTGGCATCGAGGTATGTCTGCTTATATGGTGGAATTAATTGGAGCGATAAATTGACCAGCTCATGTGAAATATCCTTAATGATTAGCAGTAAATCATGTAAGAATATGTAATTTACTGATAAGACACAAACATCACCGAAATCAGATAATTAAAGAATTATCATTAAAATTTCTGTCTGCAAAAAGTTTGTTTAAACATAATATGCTTTAAGAAAAAATACAAGAAAATCCTGTGATTTCTCAAAATCTTCCCTTAAAGGTTTATCATATATTTAAAGAATGTCAAATGAAAAACCGTAGAGTTCACGCTCCATAAAAATGCTAATGAATAAGAATAACATAAAACGAGTTTTCTTTCTTGCAAACGGAAAAAGATAATAAAAACAAGGTAAAACTTTTCTTCCAAAAAGGAAATGTGTATAGGAAATGTTTGATGAGACGCAAAGAAAGTAAACTTCCAAGTCTCCATTTCTTCTCTGACAAAGCAAATGATGGCGAAAGAAACGAATCAACACATAGGTGACTGAGAACAAGGAATATAGTAAATTGTAGTTGAAGAAAAACGAAAGCACTTCAAGGTAAATGATGAAAAATGAATCAAGAAAATATTGCTGTGGCACACGAAGATGTGAAGTGGACTACTCCATTACCGTGGTACAGCGACAATGAGAATGAACGAGTAAAATGCGGTCAAGAAGATAAAAACGAATGGAAAAGTGGTCATATAGTGGCCATCAGAGGTGGAAGACGTGTGTATTTGCTGCGAATGAGTGGCCATCACGGAATAAAATTGGTTGATATAACGATGGGGTCAGCCTGGAACTAATATGTGCAGCGAGGTGAAATTTGAGTGCGTTAATGTATTGGCCAAATATTGTCGTTTTCGTTAGCCATATCTAATAAGTAATAAATAATAAGAATGTATTTGTCTTATCAAAACAAATAAGTGCGCTTTTAAAAGAAAAAGTTCAGCCACAGATCGGGTCATACGTCCAAACGATTCAAATGCAACACAAAAACGCTTTCAGTTGTTTTTCCCTCTTCTGGCTGTGAGTTCAGCGAAACAGCTTAAACGTCTTAGGTGAGCAAGAAAATTGCATTTGCTCCATACTGTGCACTTTACAAGTAAAAAACTTGTTCATTTTTGATGGCACAACTTTGAGCGAGCGCCAAGAGGGAAAAGGTACATAGAAACATATTTCTCACACGGCGAGAACACCGTTTGGCTTTTTGACTTTGCACACTTTCTTATGTTGTTGTGTTTATTTTTGGACGCCAAGAAACAGTTGTGGCTAGAGGGGGTTAGTACAACGCGAGACATGATCACATATTGTTCATTTAATTTTGCACTTGCTTCACTTTAAGTCACTTATAGAAAAACTGATAAAACTGTCTGGAAAATAATAGGATTTTCTATTCAACATGAATGTACATTTAAAATGGTAACTGCAGCCAGAAAAATATACACGTAACTTTCGCGACTACTGGCAACTAAATGCAAAACTTCATGCTTTACAGATGCATCAGCCGGTGCAGCAAATTGCATTTTTATTGCAGCCATTGGTGCGTGCACATAAAACAAAAGCTCACGTGATTCTAAATGCCACCGATAGATCCTTCTAAACAAGTGCGAAATTTATGTTTTTCAAATTCCAATTTTACATCATGGCCGCAATATTTTTCGGCTCATTGTTCATTTCCCTAAACCATTCACCGCCCCAAAGTTCACATGGAAAGGTAAATTGTCCCGCAACGAGCACACGGTGGACGCAAATAAATTTCCACCAAATTCGCTGATGGCCATTTCGATTTCCGGTATTTCCTCGCCAGCCTTCCCTGCATTCAATACCAAATGCATACAACGTGTAGCTGGTGGATATGCCGAAACAAGTATAAAGGGCATTGTTCATGCCAATAAAGACAATAAAACGAATAATTTACAATCGTTAATTGCTCTGAAATGATTCACTACGCGTGATATTGTGTATCTTTAAACCATTTGCATTATCGAAGCTACTGCAGGACATAGAGTCCCGCATCGAGCTTAAAGCCTCCTTCATAGACTGCACATTAAAATGACGAAACTTATCGAATAAGCGCATGCTAAGCATTGCAGGCGCGTCACATTTTTCGCCAGCACTAATTCATACCTTAATTGACAGTTATTGCACTTTAATACGGTAAGCACATACTTATGCTGTCGCCAATTCTAATGCGAGACCATAAATGGGTATTAAAGATTTATTTTTCAGATATGGGTATAAGCAGGCGAGTCGTTCCCCAATCCCCCTCCCATCCTTCAATACCAATGCCATGAATCACGCCAGATATTTAATGGATAAATTCTCGTCTTACAAAACTGAAATGAAGTGCAGAAATTGGAACGTAAGAAATTCCGCTCTGCTTGTTGGCGTCGCGGCGCGTCGTACCCGCGCGTGCAGTAAAGTAGGATGGTATTTACCTACGCAAGGACGAAAAAAAAAAAAAAATTTAGAGAAGTTATTGCTCAGCAGTATGTTATGATCAGCTTTCTGTGCGGAGTATTCTCGTTTACCGTAACCAGAGATTATTGGCTTCCAATTACCATCATCCGCGTGGTGTGGTTGTAATTCACAATCGGAAAGAAAATTTATTATCAGGAATACGCGATGCTACGTTAAACCGCAACCGAATGCGCCTTTGGACCAATGGCATCTTTCAACGTCTCACATATTTATTTCATCCCTGCACTATTTATTATAATGACTTAGTTGGATTTAGCAATTCACATTTTGCGCTAAATTTGAGTGGGCTTTTCTAAACATTCAGTGAATTTCATTTCAATATTGCAGCACTGCAAGAGCTTAAACGTAAATCCACCTTAACATTGATAAAATCGAATTTTCAGCTCAAATAAGACGTTCTACGTGCATTCATCAGCGAGTCTTTAAAACAGCCCTCCCAGAAGACGTATTACACGGATAAATGTATGAGAAAATTTCCATCATTAATCACATCGATCATTCTAATGCTGTCAGAAAATTTCATGTGAGTCTGTCATTTTATCTGGCGAATCATCCCGTGACGCACCCTCAGGCCTCACCTCGCCCACCATCACCTCCCACCCAACCCACTCTCGCCATATATCGTTTAATTTCTGTCTAGTTGTTGTTACCTTGTGATGAAAATTTCCTTGTCTCTTTGTGTTCCGCACATAAGGAATATAATGACTTAGATTATGTGTATGTGACACACACAGTTGCCCTCCACCTGCTTTTAAATGCCACCCCGAACCACCGTCATCCCTCCTGGTTGGCATTTGTTTGCGCTTCATTCTCCAATTTCATACATAAAGGCAGCAAAAAGACGTATTCCGCCGAACATATATAGGAAAATATTGTATTATATTATATAATAGACTTGCCGCTGAGATATACATACATGAACGTATACTTTATGTCCCATTCTTCGCGTCTTGTTAGATGAATGGGGATAACACACAGCCGCTAGGTGGGGAATCAAACTAAGTGACATTTCATCATAACGATGATGACGATGATGACAGTAGATAGATGGAAAGTCTTGCAATGAACCTCGCCGCTTTATTCTCAACAAGTCAAGTGTAATGCTTGAATGGGGGAACCAAATTGCAAATAAATCAGTGATGTAAACGTGTTCCTTTAGGAATTTTATTGATCTGTCTGCAGGTGGAAATATTCTAGTCTACTTATGAACAGGCAATTGATCAGATCAATCGAGCTAACTGTAATCAGATCGGTTCCATTCTGCAGTGTTGATATCGAAAAATCGCGGAAACGCGTAAACGAAAAGTGTATTCTGATATGCAATTAAAGGATTCCATGAATCTCATTTATCACTGTCCATTTATACTAGAGAAAAGTATCTATGATAAAACTGAAATTTCCAGCAAAGTATACGAATTGCAATCAGAATCCAATTGAAGGTAATTTTATAATAACGCAGATGCGACACTCCGCTTTAGCTCACTGCCTTAAAACTCCAACATCCTTTGGATTGTATTGATTCAGCAAATGAAACTGCATGTATGTACATATATTTACGAGGTACATTACTGCTGATGGCACACCTACAATGTACATTGTACACCCTCATACACATGTTCCCATACGAGTGAAATATTATTTGCAGCACAGCAGATGATGCCATTTTGTGATGAATCAATTTTCAACATCGAGTCCGCCGCATTCCAATTCAAAATCATCCCTCTCATTGATTCATTTGACTCAATAGCGGATTAAAATTTGAATCAATTGTGTCGTAATTTGATTAGCGAATGAATATGCGGGGATGGAATTAGTGGAGAGCTTAAATAGCAAAGTGAGGGATTACGAGTGCACGCCAATTTCTCGATATCGAATGCAAGCATGTGAATCGCAGGCGGGGGATCCATCCACTACACTAGAACAGTTCTACAATTGTATGCAAAGTAATTCTGATGCGGGGGAATTATTAAGTATCTTATGCTACACCCACTTGAAGAGTTGTGCATTGTCTCGCCACCTGCACAAATATAACGTACTCTGTGTAAGTAATGTCTTTCAATAAAATGCCTGCAGCTATCATCAGACGTTGCCAAATGAAAGTGAGCAAATTCAATCAACTTAAATTAGGGTGGAAAATGAAAGATACATACAGGAGAAACCAAAAGTGTGAACACACGGCACGGCTGGCACTTGCACGTACGCACACATTCACGTCTATCTAAAGGCAAAGTGTCAAGACCATGTGTCTTCCACACACGGTAGTCGTCATTGGGTGTTGAATGGTGATTCTTTGAAAAGAAGAATCGCCCTAAGTGGATGGTGTAATGGAAGTAGATATAATTGATATAATTATGACTACAGCGTACAAGAACAAGGGGATGTGTAACTCAACGTCAGATATGTATATTGAGCATTATACCAGACACCACCCACTTTTCGTAAGGAACACTGGGTACCAGGTAACTAAGGTAATTGTGAAAATGCACGCCTTTAAAAAGACGTTTCCATAGGAGCAATCACATAAAAAAAACCAAACCTACATTTAAAGGGCTACGCGCGCATAAAAATTGAAAGCGAATTGAATTGAATGGGCCAACATTACTCAATGCGACAAATGTTGCCATAGAGCCGAATTTTGTTCTTCTTTGGGCGAATTGAACGCTAAGTCACCCTCTTACCGCCTAGAGCAAAACACTCACTAACACACTGGCGCGTGGGCAAACAAGTAAACACAATCAGCCCTCTCCCCCATCACACAACACGTATTTTCCGTATATCTACCTTACCAACAGGATTTACCCCATTCAACAAAAAAGGTATTATAACAATAAATACCTACTCGATTGTGCGTATGTGTTTGAGTTTGGTTTAATTGCAAAGCTGCTGACTGCTGCTAAGGGAGGGTGAATCATTTGCGCGACCCTCAGTCCTTCTCATCCCACAACGTGCATGGCACTACAATATTTTGTTACCTTATGCCGATAGGTAACTAAGGGTGGTAACATGATGGCAAGGTTCATACAAAATGAACATTGAGGAATTGAATCACCATAGTCCATAGTCATCAGAAGGTACAGTCAGACTCTGTTCTTAGTATGCTTGTTTTATTTTTTTGTTATGCTCGATATTTAGGACGATGTTCTCAGCGCATATAGGCGCATAACCAAAATAGGGGTCGTTTGACGTTTTGAGAAAGAAACAAAGAAAATATCGTCAGGGGGGAGAAACAAGGTGAAGTGAAAAGGTGATTGAGGTTGATGCAAGAAATAGGGTGTTTGATGATGATGATGATGATTTGGTGCGCGAGCCATAGATTTGGCATTTATGCTCGGCATAAAACTGTTGGTTTACGATTGTGTGTGTGTGTGTGTGTTTGTGTGGACGACATAAAGACAATCGGGGTAGTGAAATATGAGCACAATTGGGTCGCCACGTCGGTGTATAGGCTTGAAAGGGGATGCGTTGTGATTTCCTTCAATGCACACGTGCCATCGACATTGTCGAGCTGCATTCGCATGTACATAAATTGCGGCTGACAAGTGAAGAAGTGCGCTGAGACGTCAGACGCATTTTTATCGGGTGGTTTTTATTTTTATTACCTTGAGTCGACGACATCGTCTGTGCTTAGTTGAAAGATGATTCATTCACCTGGCGACAGTTTGCTCCCTTCTTGATACAGAAAAAGGTATGATTGAGCTCACTGAGGCAGAATTGTGATAAGGGAAATGTATCATAAAAAATTGTTTTCTGCTCGCCCTTTGCCTTCAGCATCTTTTGTGTGATTTTTCTTCGCAGTAAAAAGGGGTGGCTAAGGTGATTGTTGGTTGTTGCACACGGTTAACTGCGTGACATCGAGGTGGAAGGCGAATATCTGTCTAGTCAGGTGTGTGTGCTTTATGTGTCACATTTAATAAATGGATGCGTCGCGGCGCGTTGCGTCGGTGCTGCGCTAGTGTATTGAGTAAGCCTTTAGGCGACATGCTTAATAAAGCACACGAACATGATTATATACATTTATCTTCTATTTTGTTTAAAACTTTTTTAATTACATGCCTCCATTGTACAGATTAACATTGTTTTTTGTGGTAGCAACATTTTTCTATGAAAATTCCATTCTCGTTAAACAACTGTTCAATTATTAATAGAAT
>JANSTS010007125.1:15620-45956 GCA_026546915.1 Sylvicola fuscatus
ACAAATTTTTGTCGCCAACTCTGAAAGTGGTAGCTCAAATCTGCACAGAGCATGCGAAAGCTGTCGCAAAAGGTGAATCGAAAATAAATTGACATTATTTGTTCCTCTTTCCTGTAATTCGGACACAATGTGTTTGAACAAGGATTGCATTTTGTATACATTGTGCCAATTGTTGTTCCTTGCTGCCGTTGTTCTCAATACACTCCACACAGTCAGGAGATAGACAGCGTATTCCCTCAGCACACGGATGCACACAGCCACACATAAAGCTTGAATACGACGTCGGGTGTCTTGTCGGTTGTCAAGTTGCACCTGGTGTCCTCGTTGGGCTAGCTTTATTCCTTTATGCTTCATTGTATACATCGCTGACTCGACAATCGCAATGCTAAACCACAGAATGTGGCTGCAAAGAGATTAAAACGACGCTTTCTCCACATACAGAGGGGAATGAATACACATGGAACAATAAGGACTATATACAGTGACTTTTTGCTCAATTCACTTGTCAATTTGAAAAGACTAAGTGCATAATACCTCTGCAATTATTTAGCCGGAAAATCACACAACATAAAGGCAACGTGCAGCCAAATCGATGATTAGACACGTCAGCATGTGTATTGTAACATTGTTTTTTTTTTTTTTGGATGACGAGTGCCACTTCTGTACTCTCATCCCTCCATTTGAGCGCGGATATGGCCAGTAATTATTAAAATTGATCATAGAAAAATTTAATCATGTTTCATTGTTGACAGGGTGTAAATTTATCACCTGCGTCCGAAATTTGTGTGCGTGGTTTTCGGCCCATTTTAATTGTTCCACCCATCCCCACATCGTCACGCTTCGGCAGGACTTTATTTGTTGAGTCTTTTTTACGGGACACCATAAATTTGCATTGTTTACGTTTTTTTCATTTTTTGTTTTCTAGCTATATTATATCAAATACCATCAACATAATCTACCCGTAATGGGGCGCCCATTCGAATTAAACAAAAACGTTGCTTCTGCCTCTTGCTGGCGCTGTGGATATTGTGTCTGCATGTGACACACGGGAACACATTCATGATGCAGCAGGGGAGGTAGCCATGTATGCTCACAAAAAGCGCTTTTGATTGATGGATGGATGGTGGTTGTTACTGATGCTGTCGCTTGTTGTTGGGCCTTTACAGGTGTATAGAATTGAATTTAGAGGCGGCGTGTGACACTTGGGCGGAAGGAGAAAGCATAACTTGACAGACTAATTGCTTTGTGTTTGTTATCAGCTATCAGCTTTTATTTATCGATCAGGTGGTTAATGTAAATTTAGGTAATTTTTAAAGCCATTGAAAACATTTCGGTTTTCCGGGAATATGTGCAAAGTGTGAAAATCTTGTCTTCGCGAATAGTATGCGCATAAAGCTTGAATACCAATTGCGGGAAAATGTCATGTTCATGTGTGACGCTTAAGTTTTTATTTATTGCATAATCTACCGGCATCCCAGAGGGGTGGTGCTGGTCCGAGTGGACCGCTTCTCTGCAACATCCTTCTTTCAGTTCTTCAGCCGGCTGTCGGCTTATTTTCATATACGTTACATATATTTCCATACGCTGAAATAAAACAATAATTTACAACTGTTCTGGTTAGCATGAATTTGAATTTGCCACCCTCTCGCGTTCCATTGCGCCAGCATACGACCATGAATGTGGCGCCCACCTTAACGCAAAACAAAACAACTTCACCTTCGTGAAAGGGCAGACATGGAACACATAGGAGAAATATGAACAAGAAAAGGGAATAATAGAGAAAATTTGTATTATTTACCTCGTGAAAACCACTTGCTGTCAGTGAGAAGTTTGTAGCCGCACGATGTGGAGGGTGAAAATTTATTCATAACGTTAGATTTCCTTTACTTCTTCTTCCACTTCTTTGTTTTTTTTTGTGCATTTTGCTCAGTTTTATTTTGATTCTCTTTTTTGATGTTGTATGCTCATCCCATGAGACAACTGTATTTGAAATGTTTTACACACATTTTAGCACGAAAATCAATTTTTTATGATTTAAATTATTTAAGAGATAACAATTGTTGGAAAAGTGAATTGCATCTTCTTAATTATTAGTTTACCCAACCTATTGATTTGCACATATGGAATGTTACAAAAAAAAGTTGTATTCATTGAAAAATCGATATAAAAATGCATAAATAATGAAATAAATTACTTGAAATGTATTATAAAATGAATTTGTGGGTAACAGGTGGAATGGTGAATGTGTACCATACATGATTTCGTTTATACAATAAATACCATTTTACGCTCCGATAATGTATTTATGATAATTTATGATAATGACATACTTTTCAGTAAGTGGTATTTGGCACCAATAAATATACCTGTGTTTTAATCAGAATGTGCGGTGCATCCGTGGTATACATAGACTGCACGCTAATATATCACAAAATAATGACATTTGTGACAATAAAAGTATGAACATTGAAAATAAGTGTATTTGTGGTAAACGTATGTGAGTTTTTATACAATACCATTTATTCGCTTGTAAATGCACAAGGTTAATGAGCAGTAAAAGTATTATTGGTTTGTCAATATAAATAAACACGAATTCATAAAAACATGGAATCCTATTGTAACGTATTCTGATTTAATTTTAACATAAACTTTGAGAGTTTCGTTAATAAAACGACGCTTACAAAAACAGTTTATTAGGCGCCAAGCCAACGGTTGGCACGGTGTTCTTCGTAAAGCATAAAACGGCGAAAATATTCCACCAACGCATCGCGCTCTCATATGAGTAGTAAAGGAAATGTAGCAACATTTTGTCAATGGATTGCACGTATATTATGTGTGACGTGCATATGCGCATAAAAAACAACGAGGACCGAGAGAAACCATAAAAATAGACCACCAAATAGGTGTTTACAAGAAACAGCGTCAACCACTCCGTTGATTTTTCCGGCAAACAAAAATTAAACTCACATTTTTTGTGCGCGAAAACAAATCCGGTGAAATGGAAAGACCTGTAATTTCGCTTTTCTCGCCGTCTACGCGTTGGCAGACAACAAAGAGGATACCGTAAAGTATTTGGAGAGGCTGATTTTAAATATTCCCCTGAGACGACTTGCTGTTTCCTATGCAAGTTTACAATGTTATGAATCAGTTGAGGTGTGATTCATTTAGGTTTCCTATTTGTGAGATGACTGATGACTGATAAGTGATGACCAGCAGCGTCACACAACAATTCATTTATATTTTAAAAATGTATGCAAATATTCACATTGATTGTGTATGTTGCAATTTTCTGTAATATGAAAAGTTGTCGCGCCGAATATATATTTTAAATAATGATTGGCTTGCATTCATAAATTTTCAATATTCATACAATTTATTTGACCATTGAAAACGGCAATGAATCAGACGAAAGCATACAGGAAATATAAAGAGCCAACCGCAATAGACCATCTTCATCCTGGCGATGACACAAAGAAATGCACACGACTGTCGTAAAAAAATGTTTCGTTATACTCCTTTCTTCCGGCGCACATATAAAGTATCAGCGACATACCAGGTTTTTGAGACGCTTCTCTCATCTTGCTCGGGGCGGCAAATGCACCATGTATTATAGTGGTTCGATTTTCATGGTTTCCCTTTGCATTTTTGGTCTAGTTATTTCCATATGACGTGGAAATATATTATTCATTCTCAAAATAGCAATGCGCACAAGGAATCACTGCAGTATAAATTTTACTTCAATTCGTTTATCCACATACACAAAGTACAAACTTGCGATACTCAATAATGGTGATGCATTATATCACATATGTATATGGTACACACTCGTTGGATTCGATTGTGTTTTATTTAGAGGACCGATCTCGTGCATCTTTGCCAGTTCATCAAACCCATAGTTGGTCGGCCGCATTGGACATTTCCATGACGCTATTTTTACCTAGTTCGCGCTGTTCGTTTGGCGACAAGACGCAAATTTAAATTACGACCGGCACCTGTTTTCCCAAATTAAAATTGTAAATTAACGTTGGTTGTTGGCGATGGGTGTAAAAAGGTGAGCGTTGGCACCGCTTGATGGCGTGGCGGCTTGCTTAATAGCATGGACAGGAAATGAAGCGAATTTCACACACACTAAACACTTATGATACGCGCTTTTGCTCTCATTACTGATGCTATAAATATTATCACATGTAGAAAAACTTTTTCAAATCAATTAATCATTGAGTTTTTCTCAAAGAATTTTCAAATAAACAAATATTAATCCCATTTGATTTATATGGAAAATTAGGCGGAGAGCGCTTCTTTAATTTATTTAGTCTTACGACATCAATTTAGCTATCCGCACAAAGAACGACAAGGTAAATCGAATAAAACCTCGAAGACAGCCGATGCCATAAAAATTTCTGTTCAAAAATGTGTAATAAATAACGCGTTGAAGTATATGTTTTGTTGGATAGAAAAGATAGTACCAACAGAGCTGCACGAAATTCAAAATGAATTGAAACTAACCAGAAACTTTCAAGATAAATGCTCAGACGTTCATAACTCTATGAGACAAACATTAGAAACATAAATAACCGTGTTATTCAAATGCGAGTAAATATTCACTTGATAAATAAGGTATGATTATGTTCTCAAAACAAAACTTTTTTCATTCTATTAACTATATATTGTAATATGGGAACGCCTACGACTAATAAATTAAATAAATTATATTCAAGTTCAAGAAAACATGTCTCTATATAAGAAGAATCAATTCTATCAAGCGACAAAAGGTGAAAGGGCCTATACACGACTTAATTTCCCAAAGGTAAAAGCTCATAAGACACGCTTAGATGAAGAGCCTCCCCGTACATACCCAATTTATCTTATCAACAAAAAAAAAAACGACTTATGGCATCCGTCGCATCAAACGTTACGAACCATAGCAAATTGGACTAATCTCGGTTCAACCTTCAAGTTTCACCTGTGGGCTCCTGAATACGTTTCACTTTACATGTGCCTCTGCAGAAAATCAAATTTACATGCGTATAGCAAAAGAAAATCCGGCAAAGCAATGAAAGCAACAGACATTGGCTCCTATAAAGGGCACAACAAATTGTCAATAAATTGAATTTGAAAGAAAAACAAGCTGAATGAAGAGACGTGAAGCTGAAAGCAGCACACCGACGTAACCTTCTCACCTTAACAACCTTCTTACAACCGGGGCGCAGACATTCGCCTCATGCATAATTTATTAAAAAGATTGTGTGAGCATTTTGTCATGATTTCGAGTGGGGTGGTGGAATAAGTCGTGTACAGCACAAGCGAAGGGAAGCGCGATGACTTCTGTGTTGTTTAACATCAACTCAATTTAATAATAAGAAGACGACTTATGTTTTGAGGAATGGCAAACGCGATTTTGAATTATGCGGTAAATAGGAGTGTATACAAAAGCAGGGTGGCATACTTTAGCATGGATTCTTATTTATGCCACTCAGTATTAAGGTACGAATAAATCCGCGTGGATAAAAAAGTTTCTCTGCTTCTTACAGCTTGTTATGATATGGCGCAGTGCATGCATGCCGTACAAGTACATATGCGGTAAATGGTGGAAGTAATATATGTGTCACGTCATGTACACGGCTTCTTGAGGTACATATTGTTTCTGAATGCGTTGTTTCTCAATTTGAGTTTGGTTTCTTGTTCTTTGCGAACATTTGCGAATGGATGCGGTGAGCCGAATGATTTATTGTGCAGGTTTGGCGACGCATATAATGTGTGTGAGAGATATGTGTAATGTTTGTGCGATTATTTGTAGTGATCACAGCATTTAAATTGTCATTCTTGTATATGAACAAAGTTCAACCCCCTTTTAGAATTTACTGCAACACCGCCATAATTTCCATTTTTATCAACTTATTCTTATTCCAGTTGGTATATTCGTACATATTTACCGTGTGGCACGACGCACTTCAAGTGAAATGTTTATGACGACATTGTAAATGCGTGTTAAATTATGAAATACGTGAATCGTAATACTTTATTATTCCTTGAACGTGGGGGAAAGACTTATTTGCGTGGGGCGATGAGAATATGCTAATTGGGGAATTTGGGAAGCTAATAGTGTCTGGCCTTCCAGTGTCACGTTGTTTCGTAAAAGCTCGACAGACATTAACAATTAACAGATTTTGTTTGTTTAATGGCGTCTCATCACTGAATGGTCATCTACTGGTTAACTAAACCTGTTGAGTAAAACAGGTTTAAGCCACACCTTCAGCTCCCATTCTCCTCATATTGTCCACACAATGGCCGCTGGCATCATTCAACAATTAAAACGAAATTTCATAAATGAAAGCTTCCATTAAAGCATTATCTTGAACAAGCTTTTAAGCATGATATCCACTTTACACACTAAACAGCTTGAGATGAATATTTAAACCCCATTATTATCACGTTTGAAACACTCACCTACATAACAAAATGGTGCCTACGCCAGCAGTTTCTTGTCTCTTCTTTACACCGATTCTGCTTCAGCTCTTGATAATGAATGCCGCACACCTTCGTCTTCAACAGTTACAGTTTACTTGCTTGCACACTAAGACAGCGCCCATAATATTGAGTGCTTAAATGGTTGCCACAGCACATATTTCGCATGGATTGGAACATAATGCGCTGGATATGCGAAGGCCCTTCTAATGCCCTTCAATATGCCGCACAATCGGCGGGCTACGGTGGCGGTGGAGCCGGAGGGTATAATTTTCTGCTGACACCTTGAAAGCCGGCAGCATCGTCTTATGCCGTATGCGGTGTTTTATTCTTTTTCTGTCCCACCGGCGACACATTCCACTTTAGCACGGCTACAGCCGCCGATCGTTGCAAACATGTGTGCGCCGCGTATTGTAAATGTGCGGTGAATATCGCAAAACGGAATCATCTTGAGGTGTGCAATTCTCGCACTCGAGCAGTGTGGACATGGGTGAGTGTGTGTGTGTGTATTCGTATTGGGCTGCGATATTAATATACCAATAAGTATAGGGCATAGCAACCAGATTAAATTAAGGTGTCTGGAAATTACTACAAAAAAGCAGGTGCGCGATTGTGCAGAACCAGTGCAGTATTTTTACATAATCTTCTAGGAGGTGAACACTATCTTTTTGTAAAATATTCCCAGTTTCCAGTTCCTAGTTCATTGGTCATTTTGTAATCACACAAAATGTAACAACAGAATAATGTGGCCGTTCTGACGTTCGTGTGGAGTGGAAAACGTAATGAAAAAGGTGGAAAAGGTGAATTCAATAAAAGTCAATTTAAAATTGTTTTTCAAATTCAAATTGACCAACGGTCGCTGACTGAGTGATAAGCAAATTGGAAATGAGCTGGCCGGCGCGGCATTGCAATGAAATGGTGTTTGTTTCATGTTAACCTGCCCTCACCTCTGCATATGTAATACTGCGGTATATCTCACACATGAGGCTCAAATTTATGCGCGTCGTTCACTACAAGTGAGTTTAATTTACGTGCCAAATGCAATTACCGTGTGGTATTGTGAAAACAGTGCATGTACGATTGATAAACTCAGGGCACACATGAGCCTGTGATTGATTTCAATTTCGGCGCTCCTACCCAGCGATCAAGCACTTAATAAACGTGCACATATCGAGTCCGGTGATCGCGCAAAAATTATTTCTTTAAGTAAACAAACATGTGTACAACATGTACCTATACGGACGCCCGGCTAAACCGCTCAAGATCTTAATGAATTTGACATTGAAGCCATTTTTTATATACGCTTCATCTGTATATTTAAGAGCAAGCATCTCCACGCATTAAGGTTTTCGCACACGTTTCGGCAAGTATATAAAGTACTAATTTATGTACATAAAGAATATGCGAAGAAACATTTTTTATTGTGATGTTCTGGCTCTTTGAGAAATAAGCACATTATACGCCTTTCGATGGAGATCGGACTGATCACCGATGAGTTTGCATTCGCTTTAATATTATTATAGTATTAAGCATATGAAATGTGGTACCCACATGTGAGCTTGAAGCGAGAACTGAAAACAAAGAACATATACATGCATATATGCTCGCACAAAGAGCATCGAACTTGAAGGGCAATTAAAATAAATTACATCCAATGAAGAGTGTAATACACATTCTGATATTGAAAGTAGCTGTCGCTTATAATTCACATGTGGGCAATTGGCTCGACAAAGTATTATTTGGAGATTGAATGTTGTACACGTCTGGGTGAGTTGAGGATTACGATTCAACAATGAAAATGTATAAATTTCTTAAGATAAACTTACCTTTTTTTCTGAAAATATCCTTTTTTATTGCCGACTTGAGTGCGATGTTGTTGTTTTTTTAACATTTTTTTCCCCCTAAGTTGTTCTTTTGAGTATTAAGTTACACTTTAAGTCATCTGGCGAAAAAACACACCATCTTGAATTTCAAATAATTTGTTTCATTCACTTGTCAAGCCAAAGTACGCGTGGAACGGCGAACGTTAAAGCCGTGTGGGCGCACATCTAACCACATTGAGTGTAAAGGCACTTGTTTAATCTACTTGGTCCGCAACAGCGCACACTCCACTCGCTCAGAAGTAAAGGTTAAAACTAAATTGAGGAATGAAATATCAACCTGACACCGCCGACCGCGCTGCCAGCACTCGCGCAGCAATTCTATTTTCAATGTTGCTACTTGCCATTTCCCACTGGTCACTCTTAACATGCGCTTGTAATCGGAAGCACATTTAATTTATGTGGAAAAGGTGAGTGCGAATATCGCAGAGTCACACTACTTTGTAAGAAATGTATTCTTTAAGGTGGCCATGAATTGTGATAAGCTGCAGCCTATCGAGAGGAAAAATTTGAATGTGCGCAATTAAATTTGAGCCAGACTCATAGCTCTGAAGAAAGTACATTACCTTGCGAATTCTTCAAGATATACTTACCAAAAAAGGTGATTCCAACAATCTGAAAGGCAATTCTTACAACAATGACAGAGTCCTTTATATTATTAGTTCCATAAATTTTATTTCGAAATAATGGTTTGCGCATAACGTTTCTTATTTTCTTAACATACACAATTAAAGTATGTACTTATAGTCGTATATATAGTAATTAGTGTAATATATTACATATCATAGTAGTTTAATGTAAATGTATGTATATCTATGTGCGTAATAATAACATAATAAATTTAAACTCTCAACGGTTTATAAGTACAGCATTTTAATCTTGAATCGGAAACAAATTTCACTTACTTATAGTTAAATAGATATTTGAAATGTTATCGGCTTAACGGAGCAAAGTAAACAGATCTTATCAAGCTACATGCCCTTTGCTAATCTTTGGCCAGCGCATCGAGAAATATACATATAGCTATAGGTAAAAGTTAACATAATAAAGTAACGCGGAGTCTTATTTCTTCTTCAAGCAATTTCAGTCTTTGTCAAAAGAAAATAAGTAATAGGTTTCGCTGTTTAGTTTATTCTTTGGTAATTACATAAATGCCGTATTTTTTTTTTTGTTTTAATATTAACTTTAAAGTTTAAAATATAAACATAAAGTTTAAATTATTTATAAATAAATCGATGCATATATTGAATCAATCGGAATATCATGTTTCGTCTTATCTCGCTTATGTTAGTAAACACATCTGACGAGCTCGCGCACATTCTTTGATCTCATTATTAATCGGTTTAAAGAATAATCAATAATAAATGAGATTTATCACAGTTTTTAGGTACAAATGTTAGTATCTTCTTTATTAAAAAGTTTTTCAACTTTAAACAATTTTTATTTAAATAATTTCTTATTGTGAAAATTTGGTTGTACCTTTTAAATTTATATAGCATTAATTTGGAAAACGTTGTTTCAAACTATTTTTTACATAATTAATTAGTTTTTTTTTTTAATTTATTTATTTATTTAATCTATTATTTTTAATGTAGAAGTATAGTTATTATTGTCAAAATGTTTTGTTAGTTGTATCTGTTCTTAAGTAAAGCATCTACCGCACTTAATAATCGATTTTGGCGTGACGTCACCAGCGCTGAGTCATCCCTCACATGCCGTCAGGTTTGCAATTAGAAAACCGATGATTCATATGCTGGCTGTAAGATCCCGAGTGCGAGAAACGCTTAAGACACTTGGGACACTGGAACGGCTTCTCGCCACTGTGCAGGCGCTTGTGCTCTGTCAGATGATGCTTGTGCTTGAACGCCTTTGGACATTCATCGCACTTGTAAGGCCGCTGACCAGAATGCTCGTATTTGTGACGTGCCAATGAGCTCTGTTTTATGAACGTCTTATCACATTCGTCACAGGCGAATTGTCCCTCGACTTCTGGCTCCTTTTTCATACGTTTTACGCCCGTCGACTCGTTGCGCCATCCGCGCTTGTGTCGCATCAACATTTGCTGGTGATGGTTCTGTGTCTCGAAGGCCGCACGAAAATATTGTTTCATACGAATGTCGTGGGCAGCCACATCTGGAATGATCTTGTTCGACATCGGCCAGCTCATGAAAGATTTTGAGAATTGCTGTGGATACAGCAGGTCGCGATTATCGAACGATTGCTGCGGTGGCGGACTCTGTAGTTTGCCACTAAGATCCATTATTTCGTTATCATTGAAATCTTCATTTGGTATTGCAAAGTAATTCAGCGAGTTTAAGGGCGATACTTGCTCTTTCTTGACTGTAAGATCCAGTGGTTGATCTTCGTCCGATACGTGGGGCATTCGGTCTGGCACAGCAGCGAATGATTCGTTAGGAATTGGATTAGTTGGGAATGCTTGCTGGAGTTTAAGGGTTGAAGAATTCATCTTTCGCTCTCTAGAGCGATTGTTTTGGAACCAAACCTGAACAACGCGTGGATCCAACGATAAGCGGTGAGCGATTGCTCGAAATTCATCACGACTTGGACGGGCATTGGAAGAGTAATGTTCTTTTAAGATTTGCTGTTGTTCCTCAGAGATCGATGTACGTATACGAACTTTGCGTTCACTGTCCAGCGAGTTTTTGCTGTGATCATCGCCGTCATCTTCACTGCCGGATACGGCTATGTAGCCACTTCTAAGGGCCATTGACTCTGATTGATGCAATTGATCGTCGTTCATGCTACAGAGCATCTTTTCATGCTGGTTCAATTCAGTGTGGTGGTAAAATGTTTTATTGCAACGGTGGCATCTTAGCGTAGTGCCATTCTCGCTCGACTGTTCTTGGTCAATGCGAACTTCCTGCTTGGCAATTGGACATGGCTGTGGTGACTTCTCAATTGATTCTTCCGATTCCAACTTAAGTAAACTGGCTCTCAGTAGGCGTTGAGTCACCGATGAAAGTGAATTTAGACGCGAATTCGGCCTTGAATTCCCAATGGGATTGCCGAGTGAAAGTTGCAGGGGTTCATCCTTAACTTTTGTCTCCGGTTCAGGGGAATTCGGTTCAGACACCTTGTCATCTGTATCACGGGAGTCCTTAAAATTATTTTCGTTCTCCTCAGTCACTTCTTCAATCATATCCTCTGGATCTGATTGCAATTCACTGCTGTGATGAGATTCGTGCTGTGCCTCGACATCGCCATTGACGTGTTTGATTGCCTCCATTGTAGTGTGATGGGAAGCAAGTAGACGATGTATGCTGTACGGATTGAGGGCAGCTGCAGCCGCTGCTCGTGGGTCAAGGGCAGTCATTGAGTAGAATGGGTTTTGGAATGAAGCCAAAAATGCAGCGTTCATCGCATCATAGCCATTATTGTATTTGTGCAGCATCGATGGAAATGGTAGATTGTTATTTTTAATATTGGCGGCCATATCAACGTTTGTGTCTATGCTGCGATCGGCGAGAGGAACCGTCAGGCCAGGTACACCGGAGGGATGTTGTTGCGACATGTAAAAGTTATTTAGCTTTTGTGTGTGCATGCCGGCGCTGCGGGCTGCATTTAACTTCAGTCCCATACTGATGCACTTTTTTGATGTCATGTGACTTGAGTAGGAACCCGAATGTGAGAAACGTTTACCACAGTTGTTGCAACCGAATGGCTTTTCACCGGAATGAATACGAAGATGTTCTTTAAGATGATGCTTAAATTTGAACGCCTTGTCACACTGTGTGCATTTGAATTTTCTAAGCAGCACGGACTCTTCGTGGCTGATCATGTGTCGCTGCAATCGGTAGACGTTGGCGAATGTTTTCTGGCATTTATTGCAATTCTGAAAATTATCATTTTTTATGTTCAAATATCTGCCGACAGGTCTGGTATTTTTACTATATACATTTTACATAAAATTCTATGGGCACGGGACAACGCGAATGCTTTAAATGAGGGCTAAATGTACTGATAAGAGCGTTTGAAGAATTTACAGAATTGAGTTTCACTTCAGATAAATAAAACTGGAGGCAGTGACACTGCAGATACGCCCACAAGTGGCTGTGAGCTTTTGCTATATAAAATGCTGGCCTGGAATGATAGCGCGCGCAAAACGTTGCGCACAGAGCAACGTTTTTTTGCTCAATTGTGGAGAAAAAAGAAATAAGTCGACAAAGAATGAGGTGGAACTTATGGTCAAGCGCTAAAAACTAACCGCAAAGATATATTTATATAGCGAGAGAGAAACTCCAGTACGAACCAAGGAATGTTCAGTATTATACCGACAATAAGAAGTTTTGAATATATACTTAGTCTATATGTATTTAAGCATCGTTTATATTTACCACATTGCCGTTGGATGAAAATGGCAGGTCGATGTTCTTTGTGTGAAACTTTGACGTCGGCAAATGATAATTATTCTCCTCGGTCGATGTACTCGGGCTAATCGATCGGTCATTGCTTCCGGTAATTGGAGACGAGCCAGTCGAGTCCAGCAATGATCCGCTCCGGCTCACAGACAATGGCACTGGTGACATTGATGTATCGATAATTAACGGCTGATCGAATCGATTTTCTTCCACTTTGCCCACATGCGCCAGCTCCATATGCATCTTAAGACTTTGGTATCCCAAAAATGTTTGGCGACACTGTGGACACTGAATTGGATGGATCTGTGGCATGTGAAAGCTTCCGCTATCACGTTCTAATTCACTGGTCATTCCCGGCAGTTTAGGCGATGGAACTATAATTGAGCAACGGTGGAAGAAAACAGACATGAAACAATGAAACTAATAAACTATATGTAGATCGTTTTATGTATGACAGAGAATACTGATAAACTTCACTTGATAAGGTCATAACTCATAACACACTCTGATTAGTTATTCCGAGAAAAATTCGATGACGTGTCTTTGAACCCGGTGGCTATTTACTTGAGATGTGTACTGACAATCGTTGTTAATTGAGAACAGACGTTTTTATACACATACCAGATGGGTAATGGGCAAACTAAATTGATAGCAATTTATTGGAATTATCAATGAGACATGCAGGAGAAAAATGATTCAGTGAGAATTCTTAGCAGATTAACATAAGTTTGTGTGCATCTTAAAAATTACACAGTTTTTCCATTTTTGTAAAAATCAAAATTGGTCAATGCTCGGTAATAGAAAAAAAAAAATTATAGAAGAATAGAAAAATATTGTTTTTAATTTATTTTATTAACTGTGAAATAATTTCTTATTATTTTTTTAAAATAAAGATTTTCACGTACTTTGCAATTGAAATGCTGACGGTGACATAATGTTGTGATCCAAATCCTCGAAATATCGAGGAACCAAACAGGACAACATAGGCCTGTTTGTAAATTGTAAACCACCGTGTCTTATAAAATTATTTCTTAACACTTCACTAAGACTTTCTTTCATTCAATCTCAACACTTTCTATTTGAATTCAGTGATTCGTGCATTTAACCCTTTTCAGTTCACTCGCATTATCGGATGTATTCAACGATAATCACACTGCCACTTGCTTCAATTTGTTCAATTGGTTTTCTTTGTAATTATAATCACTTGCACTTTTCCCGTAGAACGAGGTCTATTAAACTCAATCAAGAAATATACTTTCACATCAACAACAATTATTCCCGAATGAATATGGGAAGAGACGTTGAAACCTCTTCATGTGTTGCCTTGCTTACGTTCAAACCGTTACTATTTCCAACGATCACTAGCAGCAGTTGAGTTGAAAACGTCGACAACTTTCCACATCTGTGTGGGTACATGGTACAAACGACAGACTTACACTCTTGAGGAGCACGACGCCGACGTCGGAAAACTTTACAGTGCGTGCGTTTACTGAAATTACACATAGCACATAGAAATCATTTTCATTATTCGCCTGTACGGGATGCTGCCTCACGAGGAAACTCAGCTCTCTCTCATTTTCCGTCACCCTTTCTCCCTCATAGCTCTGCCGTACGAGAGACAACGTTACCTCGCGCAGGCGCACACACGCATTTTTCAATTTTCATATACAGAGAACACATAATTTGTCGTATGTGATCACATCTCGCGTGGACCTTTTCGCGTACGGTAATTAAATGAATGGCAAATACGGCCAGCGAAGGGGAAATTCCCATCAGATGTGTAGGCATAGGATGTGGGAGTGAAGCAACCCTATTGTCTCAACGAGAGAACAACAATAATATTCTAATTATCATCTTTTGCATATATCCCTACTCTTGTTGTTACTTAAGTGTACTAAGAGTAAAAACTATCTAACTATCCAGCATCAATTATATTAGCCCTTGAATGACACTGTAATAAACATTCCTCATGCAATATCGTGGTCAATTAAATGCACAAGATGAGAGTTTGGGACCATTTTTACTCCATGAATGATTTGTCTTTGATTATAAGTGGTCGATTACTTATCCCACCTATTTCCACCGTGCACTGTAGATAAGAAGCTCACCGTGTGATGTACGGTTAGTGGAAGGCGGAGCTTAATACAACTTATGCGAGCTTTAATTTTTATGTACATTTCAATTTGCTCACTGATTGCTAAAGGTTCTTGCAGTGTACCGCATTATAACCTGTTGTAGTAAATTTTCTTTTTTTTTTGAATCCCACCAATTTACTGAAATGTTGTACAATTCAGACTTCTTAACAAACACTGTCTTACAGCCAAGTGAAACACAGCACACTCTCTTAACGAATCCCCACTCGACGCTCTGCCACGAGCGTAAACGACGCGAAAAGCATGCGAGTGGTTCGTGGCTTTGGTCACTAGCACGTGGTGGTGAGTTTCCCATCAATTGGAAATTATCACAAAATAGAGAAAACTAATATTTGGTTCTTATTGAGTTTGTCAATATTATAATATTTTGAAATTTCTGAATTAAACGAAAAAAACATACCTCAAAGGTAACACGAAATCTGTTACATTACCCAGTGCTTGATCAGGTAAGACTGATGTAAATTTTTATTTCTTAATTACAACAAAATTTGTAGCATACTACTTATGAAACAGGTAGTTTAGCTTATTTTTTTTAACAAAGAAACATAATTTGAAAATGTTCCAAAATTAATTATTTATGTATATATGTACATATGTATATTCAAAATATTAGAGCATAAAGTTAAAATGCAAATTACAAAATTTATGTTGCGACAACAAAAAATTATGTTCACGAGTTTATTAACGTGTATTGAAAAAATCATTTTAAAAGTAATTTCCTTTAAAAAAGTCCACATTGTGTTAACGTCCACAATATAATGATAAACATATCACGATTCCCTTTGTTTCATGCACTAATTATGCAATTTTGGTGTTTAAATGACGCGAATAGAATGAAATTTTAATTAATGGATAGTTTATCATCCGTTTTATTTGTCTCTCTTTTTGTCATAAAACCACACAGTTTTTGTTTCGATTCCTTTCCTTCTCGTTTTCCATTTTTTTTTGTTTTTTAATCTCAAAAATATTTTACTTCCGTCGCGACAATATGAAAGCCAACCATTGTTTACATTTGCACAGAAAAATACCAACAAATAACACGGGAGAAACAAAATTCAAATTAGAGAAAAATCGCGTCATCTTGTTGGCAACATTGCAACAATTACTGCAATGTAAATTATTTCATCGCATGTGTCTTTATATTCAGTGTAGTGGTTCTCTCTCTCAGTCGCTGGTTCCAAAGATTTCTTTTACACCCAGCTTCCTGTCCAGTTGGGCTGATAATTTTTGTCATGCTTGCCTGCGCGCTTTTGCGAATGCAACAAATTTTTTTAACCCCGCTGTATACGTATGGACACGAAGAAACATTAAACATTTCCTAAAAGAATTTATTGTCGTCCTTTTTTGGTGAGCGTTTTTGTACGCTCAACTTCCTTCTTGGCACTCCGGTTAGAACAAAAATTTAAATTTTGTACACACTTCCGCGAAGGATATTCACTGCTCGACTGTTATCATGACATAATTGTAAAGGATACCAACTACCAAGTATAAACATTCAACTGAAATAAAAAAAAAAACAGTGACAGGCAGCATTAGACCAGCAGCACTGTGAAAGTTTAAGCCGCGTTTGGCAGCCCTTTTATGCTTGTTATGCTCTCGTGTATACTATAAACTTTAAAGCATGCGACAAGGATTACCTTGCTGCGAAACAAGTTGATCATCCAACTGAAATTAAACGATGCGCATCTAATTCAATTTAGTCCATCTCCTGTTTTTGGGAGTTTCTTTGCTTGATTATATTGTTCGGAAAACATTCTTTGACGAAGGAATAATGCCACGCCTGCATTCAAATAATTCGCTGTCCGCTCTCCAGTCTCCTCGCGAAACAGCACAAAACACTTCAGTGTAAGTGGATACTATATATAACATCCGCCCGTTTCGCCATCAATTACAGTATCATTCATGCAAGGTAGAAAAGGGTTTGAACTTACTCAACCGTGTGTTCTTTATTGGATACTTTGCAAATTTAATTAATTCTTTTCCGTTTTGATTTACACAAAACGAAAAAATTGGTGAGACAAAAGATTTAAATGAATAAGACGTATTTTCTTACTCTCATTTTAGCAAATTGGCAAAAAGATACCGTTGATGTCTTGCAATGTAAATTTTGAAACAACAACTTCAAATGCACGCCTTTTGAATAAATTCTTTGTCAAGAACAAAAAAAAAAACACAATAACCAACAGTAAATTTAATTGAATCGTCTTCTTGTATAATCTTGGCAAATCACCTTATTGTACTCGCTTTTATTATCATTTTATTCTCTTCAATCTTCAATTGCTTGTCGCACTGAAATAATAAAAACGGAAATGAATGTGGAGAAAATGAAGAAATCCACACAGAGCAGGAGGATTTCCTTAGTGAAGATCACCCACACCAGAGTACATGGCATGCCGGTATCGCTTTAGTCTAGAGACGAATGGTAATCCATTGCCATTCCAGGAGCTGCGACACATTCTTTCTCCGCTGTGCATAGGGAAAACCCCAGAGAGAATAAACGGCTAATCTCAATTACTCTGATTTGATTTTTATTTTCCGTGCGATTTTATTTAGTGAAAGAAATCGTACCTTCTTTAAGTGCTCTTATCAGCGCAGCGAAGATTTAAGCTTATGCGGATAAACTTGTTTCAGTCTGTGATTAGGGGTAGGTGAAAGATTTTCTATTCTTACGTTGAATTGAATCTAATTTCAATTCTATGTGGCTTAGATTTTAATGCAGTGCAGTAAATGTCCTTTAAGATATTTTAAACGCAGTTAAATGTAACTCAAGACGATGAAAAGGTTTCTATTCATTACAACGGCAAAGTTTCACGCAAATACATGGGGAGGGGCACCACCCCAAGTTGAGGTGGTTCCAAATATGAATATTGCCTGAGACAAAATGCGGTGGACACTGAAAACACCGCACCCATTTACTGTATGGTGTATATAAAACGGACATTTACCATGTGCTTAAGAATTTTGTGTGCACACGACTGTATGTGAACGAGTAAATTAATTGAATGAATAAAATGGTCTTTCGTTTGGCAAGCCAAACCTCTTATTCACAGTTAAGAACTGTAATAAGATTGTGTGTGTATTCGAAGGATGGGTGGTTCATATAGCCGTTAGCATCAGCACACGTCTTTGTGACTATTGCCTTAAGGTATTACCAGCGGTTATCGTACGCATATATAGAATGTTAAATGTAAAGTCATGATATTGAGAAATGTCTTGAATTGTTTAACAAGAAAACTTAAATCAAGTATAGGGAGAATTAAACAGGGTTTGTATTATGTAAACTCAACTGAATATCAACTACTTTATATATGCAATGTGAACGGGGTAAAAAGAAAAGAAAAGCAGGAGTTACAGTTGAAGAAAATGCGAATTTTGCGACACGCTTGTGGGTAAGGGCATGTGAATTTTAAATGAAGTAAGCTTTCAAATGAAATTAACCACTTTGCCTCGTGGTGATAATTTTATATTTGAACATGCATATAAGGCACTTAGAGCTTTCGGAAAATGAAACTTTTCCGCATTGCATGCGAAGATAGCTGTTCGTGTCAAAGGCGGTCTTGTGATTAGATTGCAAGGGTTTTATTTTATTCATCAAAAGAAACATTTTATGGAGCTTTTACTTTCACTCTAATAAAATCAAAACATACTTTTCATGTAAGAAAGTTTGGTGTATGGCATTTGATACAGAGCCGAGCAGAGCATCTATTAATGGGCGACGACCGAGAGTTTTAATATCTGCAGAGCATTTGCAACAAACAATCGGTTTAAGTGAGCTAATAAAAAAATTATGTCAAAAAATTCCTCAACATATGAGATATATGTTCAATATAGAGAACTTGATTATAGTCACTTACACATTCATGTGTGTATATCATAGGAACATATAAATTTGTGCGAGCAAAAAGAGACGCCAAAATAAATATAAAACAATTTCCCCCCTCAAAAAGGGATTGTATGTGTGTTGAAACAAAACGTAATAAAAAGAAACTTTATAGCAAAATATATATCCAAGTATATGCTCACATTATGTGTATATGTTAAAATAAATATGTTTATGAATATGTTAATTAATTGTTTTCGGCTTTATTTGTCGGCTAGAAGCGATAAATGTGAATACAGTCCGCATGATGCATCGCAATTGAAGAGGCACATCCATTGATAGGATTCACGAACATACGAGAATTCACATTAAAAATCACTGATATTATATACACGTTTGCCATCCATAATTCCCCATAAACAGGATACAATCAACTCGTAAATAATGTCGCGTTTAACAACTTTTAGGTAATGGCCGATCGGTATGTGTGTGGCATAAGTGTCGAAAGTGTAGGGAGCATTTAGCGGATGCCAACAGATGCCAGAGCTCTTTGGGCCACAACTCCACAGTGGGCAATTTGATTATTTCACCCAGCCACCAGGCCATCAGGCCTTTCGCAAATCGATAGGCGACTGTTAAATTGAAATGCCCATACGGCTGGCCATGTAGCAACTCTCCATAGCCGTCGACTAGCCAAATACTATAAAACGTTTAGATTTAATGTGCCGATAAATTCAACCAAAATTAGATGCAAGCATATTTGGTATTTTGGCTATATAAAATTGATCAGGTTAGTTGTTTGATATTATCCCAATGAATCGCCATTTACAGTGGTTGTAAAATTGCTCTGATTTCTCATCCATAGATATTTATGAATGACGGCCACACATCCATTCTGGAGTCTGCGTATACTGCTTAAAGATGTTCATAATTGTATGTAAGAAATATTTTAATCAAATGATTGTTCGATAACACCGAGTGAATTATAAAAAAAAAAATGAAAACTGCAAAAATGCGATTTCGGAATTTCCATATCCTCATTATCATCATCTCAGGAATAAATCCAATATCGTAGAATGTGCGCTCTTCCCCTCTTTAACCAATCTATTCTAATCGATTTCTATGAATAAACAATGTGCAGCAAAGTAATAAGCTACTCGTAAAAAATATGAAAACAATCGCCCCGGGGCAGCACCTTTTTTCCTTGTTGCCGTGATTTAACAACACAAGCACAAGCCATACTCATTTTGCGAATATGGTAGCTCGATATACCGTCATCGTCATTTAACAGCGTAAAACCGAAAAAACGAAAAAGAGTGCACACAAAAATATAATAATATTGGCAAAGAAGCACACCCTATCCCGCCCCAGATGCTTACGGTAAGCAAGAGGCAGTGAAGAGCGTCGTTTTACCACTTTACGGCAGCACTGGGGGGTGGTAGAACACGGATGAACTTTCCTTTCTGCGAATCTGCAATCATATGATGAGGGATAAAGGACGAAATAAGTGTACGACGATGACGATGTAGCAGGAGAGAAGACGCATAAAAGATATTCAATATTATGTTATTAATTCCTCCGGCCATACAAAGTGGAATATCTTTAGCAAATTTGTATAAGCTGATAAAACAATGCATGAATGTAAGTAAAAATGGGAAGGCGAGGGTTGAAATGGTTGGCCTCAAAGCTGACTTATACATATTAGTTTACAACGTAGATTCTTAAATGTGTAGATTCAATCAAGGTTTATTGGGTCCGCCATTCGCATGAACTATGTGTGTTTGCACTTTACACATAAATATAATATCCATAAAGGAAAGTTAGAGGTGCACTCGTAGGAGGTGAACTTTGCTTACACACAAAATATCCGAATTCAATCCCCATTCTGTAAGGGTACAATTTAATTAAATAATCCCTATTCGATATTTTTGTCTGTGCTTCCGGCCTCTCCTGATCTTAAATAAGTAAATGGCCAAAGCTATTTATCAGCAGTTTGCTGCATTGATTTAACATCAAGAGTTCACCTCGTTTCACGCGTCTCAAGACTCGCAGCGTATTGCGCCAAACCAAAAATGAATCATAATCATATTAAGAAAACAGCATAAAAATTGAGATTTTCGTGTATTACAAGTGAGGAAGGCTCCCTTAGTACACACACGTAAATGACGTTCGTTTTCTGAAAACGGTGGTTTATGGCGGGATGTGAAAATGCTGCAAGCGAACCGTTATACATACGAGTAGTCTGCAAACATAAGGTTGTTTTTGGGTAGGTGGGTGTAAGGTGGGGCAACGAAAGCAAAAGTGAACAAAGATGACAGAAGCAATCAACCCTAATCGATGTTGTAATCCATCACACATCAGGTTTGATTTGATCGTGTGTTGTTAGGCAGCTGACTTTGTGGAATGGGGGCAACATACTCGTACATACATATTGGAGAGGCGTGTCATGATGCTGCCAAAAACAAGGTATGCGATTTGATGGAAGCGCCAGTGTTATTGGATAGCTTTTCCCCATCACAATTCACTAGTCACAACCCATCCGTGCAGTTCCACACCAATATATACTCAATGTTTATAGTAATTACGCTGATATAATTTATAGCAAATGCCAAATGTGCAAATTAAGTGGAAATACTCATAAATATTTCTTTATTCTACAGTATTGACTTAATTACACCATTAAACTAGCCACTAGCATTTTTCCACCAATGCAGATAAATTAAGATTGCCGCGCAACCCCAATATACTACATATGAACACATCACACACATCAGACGTTTACAAATTTTATTAATCCCATGTGTGCCGTTCATTAGGCATCCCTCTGCCACAGCATACCAACTATCAGAAAACAACAACTCAACAGTTTAATCTCCATCTAATCGATTGATTGAAAACACATTTAACATACCATAAATGGCCACTTGTTATAGTTTCCTTTAAAGTAATGTCCGACCAGTTTTAGGGGTGACTCTATACAGATTCCAGAATATTTGCCAAAAATTGAGATTCTCGATGATCAATTGCCGCATCTCGGCGTCTCCATGACTAATTCATCACGCAAAGTGCCGCCATAATATTAAGATATACCCTATATATTGTGTCTGTTGTTGATTTGTGACATAAACACTTGATTCTATCCACATGGCTCAATTATATAGTGGAAACTTTGACAACATAGAGCACCAGCATTTTATATGTGTCTAATTAATGCTGTAATTAAGGTCATTTGATATTTTGGGCAGCGACATTCGCCAAGATAGACGTGGGTGCGGAATTTTCAAAATTCAAGACAACGCAACGTTTTGATGGGAAAATTATCGAAACTTTCGCTTACTTATATACCCTCTGCCAGAGCTTCTCGTATTACTTCTAAGTTCACATTCTTAGAAATGCCGTTGATCGCCCTGTGGGGTGTAAAAGTTTAGTAAACATTTGCATCCTGATTCTTATGTTGTTTAATATAAATTGAATGAGAATTACCGACGAAACTATGCAAAGCATTTCTAATCAATCTTAATGGTCTGACCACCAATTCTCGATATCTTGAAAAACTTTGGCCAATTTTCGGTCCCTCTCTCCATTCAACCTCTTTACTTTCATCTTTAAATAGAGACGGCTCTGGTTGGAATTCGTGCACATAAATTCTTGTTTGGTTCATAAGTCTAAGAAATTTTAATTCAAATTAAATTTCCCTTATGAAGTCCAGCTACAAAAAAGGTACAACTAAATTATTTTCTTTTGAAGCATGTAGACTTACAATTAATTAATTATAAAAAAGCGATGCATATATTTGAAATTAGGTAACAAGTGGTATAATAATTTCATATTATATAAGCATTTTCTTTAATTTACTTCGTAAGTGCACTTAGGCTATTTATGGTTCTTAGCACCACTCTAAGAATCCCAACGTATTTATATTGAATGCGAAAATGTCGCCACTTGAGCAATATGCAGACGGATTGTGATATTTTGTATAAACAGTCGTTTAAGCCGTGCTCTAAATTAAAATGGGGGAAGCAAGATCTAACACCCTTTTAGTGAAATCCACTGCACACACGAGATGAAAATCCTTAGCATTAAAACACCCTCGTGTTGCACTTCTTAAGGACAATTCACGCCTTGCATTTTATAAAGTCGGCATTTCCACTGTGACGAGTGAAAACTGAAAACACACAAACCACACCGAAACGGCTGCACTTAAATCAACAATTTTCCCACGCAATTGTGTGCCACTTTTCACCACTTTTAAGTACAATTTTCTATTCAGCGGAAGTAATTTCCTTCTTTTTTCTCTCACTACATGTCGCATTGTCTCTCTATCGGTGTATACCGTTTTTTTTCTTTTCTGCCATTCAAAATAAAAGTTTTATATGCAATTTCATGTGCCATTCATGATGGTAATTCCTTAATAGTCCTTATCGCTTTCGCTTTATTGCGAATTCGAGTCATTTGCTGGAGTGTGTGTGTGGGTGTGTGTGTGTTTAAGGGTGCACATAGTCATATTTGAGATGACGAGGATGGCATTTAATTATGTCAATAATGTGACACGTCCGACTGTTTTAATGTGCAATTATTTCGTTCAATTTTGCTAATTAAGTCGTCTCCAGAATTCGGGAGGTCGCACTTGCACTGCATTCCATCCGAATTGATTGTATTAAGTGGAATTTTTATGAAGCAATAATTATGGATTACTTTTTAGACGATGAGAGTGTTGTTTGGCGACGAAAGCACACAAACGTCTCTTTACAAAGTAATTTAATTTTCAGTCATGAAGCATAAAACCACAGGACCATAAATATCAATCCCATGAAAGAGTTCTTTCAGCATGTGCGTACACATTGAAGTAGATGTATGTTATACGCGCGCGGTGACGAGGCGCTGTTGGTAATTAATTTTTCCAATTCGTTGGCAGTAAAGCGCGGTATACTTATATTGTAAGAAATGATGTCAGTGCTTGATATTGCAGTGTTATGGTCCAAAATTAAACTGAATTTAAACCCATTAAATGGTGACTGATTTCGGGCTGGCAGCATACACATAAGTGCGTTTATAATTTGTGGTCACAAAGACTTGACGTGCTGGTAACTGGTTGGTTCAACTCACAAACCATTTGTGCAGGCTTCAACAAAAATTCAAATCAAACATTTTTCGGGCAAACGACGAAAACTCAAAGTGACATGCAATGTGATGAAATCGAATGCCTCTCAACAGATGGTAAATGTAAATTAAAGTAAAGAAGCCGCGCATTGTTTCGGCTGAGGCCTGGCCACTCAGAATATTTTCGACGACCTCATCGCTGATTTTCGCTACACACGAAACGATGCGACGCGACGTTTAAAAGAACATGATCTTTCAAAACTGAAAAGCGCCTTCATCCAAATACTGACAATTAAGACAGCAAGCCAAAAACATCAAAACAATTATATAGAGAGTTGGCCATTAAGCTGGAAATTAAGTAACACACACGTTGTGTGTGTGTGTGAGTGTGTGTATGTTGGACCAGACCAGAGGGTCGTTGGGGTGATCCATCCTATCGCCATAAAGATTACATTTAATTATTGTGTGTGCGCATTTAAGACAACTTAGTGATTGTCTTAATATCTCTTCTCGCTTCCATTTATCGCCACGACTTTATGGAGATGACTATATGGCTTGTCAATATATCCAGACTCAGACAACATCCTGCCAGCACTTCAAATGACGCGCAAAAGACGAAACTTTATACTTGTGTATGAAATTCATAACAAAAAGTTCTTTGTTGCACCATGCACATAGACCGCAATGCAGCTATTTAAAGAATGTATACATTGAAATGAAAGTCGATTTATCAACGAAGTGACCAAACTTTTGAAGTGACATTTTCAATTACTTATTTTGTTTTCCACAAAGATAACCTTTAAAAAATACAAAATTTAGATGTTAATCGAAAATCGTTTGCAGTCGCAAAACGAAACATATTGTCGGAGAAAAAGCTAATCTATAAGGAAACATTAAATTGCTTTCATCAGAGGGCCACAAAAGCGATTGTCTTTTTTCCATTCCTGTCGATCGGAAAATGCATCGACAAAATTACTGTATTGCTGCTGCAGAGAATGCACATCTACAGGATTTCCGGCAATCGTTCGCGTTCGTTCCATCCAAATCGATTATCACTGCAATCAAGATAAACAAATAATTGTGAATCCATTTCATCTTTTCATTGCACTGAGTGTATCAGAAATTATTTAAATGCTGGCTGTTGCTTATTGTTAGAAAACAAAACGCACTTTTGCACACAGGAAAAAAAATCTCTGACAGTTTTCCGACAGACACGTGCACGTGCCTGCGTGAATGAGGGAAAGTCTGTAATTGCAGAGTTATACGAGTGGATGGACTGCAAAAGAACTCTGCAGATGAGACTAATTGTCATGGCGCTGCAAAATGCTGCAATACTGCTACTTGTGTGTTGACTTCCGATTCGGCGACTTTAGCAGAAAATAGTAAGTAATTTAATAAGAATCGCATATTCAATTTCATGTAGACACTATAGTGACAGTAAGAAGCCAGTCCCTCTTACAATAAAATGCTGTAATACACTATAGATGTACTGAATATATACTATGACAAACTGAAGACAATTTCCTACCAGGAAAAGGAAAAAATGGCACACGAGCAAATGAGTTATTACCTTTCAAGAACAAGCTATAGTAAAAATGTTTCATTATTTATACTGTTGGTGGTTCCTTGTTGCGGCAGCCTGCGGTTCGCCTCATTCAACTTCGGCGTTTTCATTTATTCTCTAAAAAAAAAAAGTCAATTATAATAACAATGTTTTTATTTATTTGCTGACATTCCTCTTTTTTGTGATGGTGACCAATGAGGATGCTGCCTTTGAAATTCTAGCAGAATAAATTTGTCATTGCTTCTTATTAATAAGTGAAAGGAGAGTTTTTTTTTTCTGCTAGCCACGTTATTACCATTTGTGCTATTTTCTTGGCTAAATCAGCAAAGTGGTCGACGATGATTTGTTTCCCTTCGGTACATGTGCCCCACATTATCATTTTCATTTAAAGGATCTATATACACTACTTGAATGAGTTAAAGTGGTTGCCTGTAACGTTTGACTGCGAAGGTTCAATGGATTTGACACTTTCGGAATCGCATGACATGTATTCAACGTTTTCCAGCACGTTAAGTGTTAGACTGTGTATTTATTGAAACTAAATATCGTCCAAAAATATTAAATATCTGCAATGTAAATTATACGTATTAAATGCAGCGTGAAACTTCGTAGAGATATACAAGAATTACCATGTGACCCGTTGTTGTTTATAATACAGATTTTAAATTATTCTTCACTTTAATGAAATGTTAGAAATGCACCGCACTTGAAATTAGTTTTGGTGTTAAATATTTAATTACATTCTCCCTAACCATTTTGACGCAATTTCTTCTAAGAACCCCTTTTTCGGAAGAAATTCAATCGTTTACAAGATTTTTTCTCCCTCTCAATAGTCTCACAACTTTAAAAATAATTAGAATAAAAAGACTTCAAATGATAACCATTGTACCTTTAAATAAAATTGGACAATAAAGTCTCAATGGAAAAAAAGGCTGAAAGGAGGGATCCGTTTCAAAAAATAAAGCGCCGCCGAAATTGTTTAATTAATTAAGTGCCCCAATTATCGTTTTCTTAAATGGCCACCTAACAGTTGTGTGCTAAGTTGGTGAGGCAATGATTGGCGAAATTAAAGTCGCTGCCAAAGTATTAAACTCATTTCATCCCCTCACTTATTGTTGATCCACTTTAATTTTTTTCTTCTGCTCTTACTTTGCTTACACCTTTTAGTCCTAATTAAGAATCGCATAAGCGATTTTCATCAAAACGGTTCTACGAAATGACTTGGCCATTTGCTTAAATAAAGGTATAAGGGTTGAGTTTTTAAAATTGTATTTTGAAAGGGATCGAATTAATTGTTTCATTATTTTCTGCATCTGTGCCCAACGTTCAGCACTCTTATTTCACATATGATTAATGGCCAACTATTGTACATATTTGACTATGTGACATTTAACCTTATTTTCCAATGCCCGAATGAAGTATACAAGTTCTTTGAAAAACAATTAGCACGTCTCTGCATTCTCTGAAACTCACCGCCTGCGCGTCTTATTATGCATTTTCAATTATCTCTGGAATTCATTTCTATATAAAAAAGATCATTAATAATAGTGGATGCAATTGGTTTATTTTACAAAGTTCTTAGAATTTTCAAAACAAAACACTCTTGCATTATACGTGCGTTGATTGTATAAGGATATCTTAAGAAAAACATGCATATAAACGGAGGGTGAACACTGAATATTTGTGGCATGAGTAATGACATCACTTACGTTTTCCTGTTTTCACAAACGGAAAATATCCGAAACAAATTATTCATCTTTTTGCTTAATTTTAGAAACGTGTAGAGCGAGTGCTGTACCGAAAGATGCGCCCACAGAATAGACCACAAAATCAACCATATAATTCCATAGGGTATTTTTTTAAAACAAATTTGTACTAATTATTAAAATTGATTAATGATTCCGGAACTTGACTATATTCAACAACAATAATTTTAGTGTGACTTTGCTTGCTTAATTATCTTCTCCGATTCTTAGAAACAACTGGCAATGTTTATTTGGCACACAAATTATTTCAATCATTTATTGAATTTTTTTTTTAATTTTTGTAAAAAAATTGGGCAAGCAATGAAGCAAAAAGTTGATGGAAACAAATGGTGCAACCAATCATTATCGAAACAAGAGCCGTCAGTCAAGAGATCATCTTAATGCTTCAACAGTGCAGGAGGTAGCCTAATATGTATTAACTTATGAAACAAAATATTGCTTAAAATAGACATAAAACCTGACCTATGCGAGACAGCGCTTCGTCTGGGCATACATACATGTATTTACAGTACACACATTGCGAAGGTAGGAGGTGTGTTAACAAGCCATGCCAAGCCGATAAATAGACAGATGGATCCAGTTGCACCATGTGTGTGTTGCCTTGGTTATTTTAAAATGAAATAATTTTCAGTTACTTTGATTTTCTATGAAAATAAATAAACAAACTCCGAACAGACCAGACAGGGTTTTGTTTACAATACTCGTCCAGGGTAGAAAATGTAAATTGTCTTTGTATTTTTGGCTGACTTCAATAAATCTTGATTATATTGTCTGTGGATGGGTACTGAGAGCCGCATATAGAATCGGTGTTCATTTGCCAAAATTTATTACTTAATATTCAATATATTAAAGTAAAGATCATTCACCTCCAAGGGCTCAAATAATTAACATGTTTGAAATTAAGAACAACAAATTCTCTCACAATGAAAACTTTCTCATAGGAAGCATTTAGATTAGAAAGTCTTTTATATAGCTTAAGTCACTCCATCACATCAACAGTAAAGGGGTGCATAATGAGCTAGTTTTATTAATGAAAAGACGCCCGCTTTAAAAACGCACAATCGGAGTGTGAAGGCTTAAGTCAACTCATCTCCTTTACAAAACTGAGGATTATATCAACAAGATTCCCATGTCGAGTAATGTAAAACGCCTGGAAATCTCATTAAAAGGTTAAGACACTTCACTACTTACTCATGTAGCCATTCACATGCGAGTTCCAGTGCGTCGCGCCGCCTTGCATCGCGCCGTGGTCTTTCACATGCATCTAAAAATAGGACGCACATTTGTGCATTTAAAACGTTTTTAATTGCGGAACAAATTAATTATGTTTGTATAATGTATTAGAGCTTTATTTGAGAACCACAATGAGCACTAATCTTGAGTTCTTGCAGCAGTGCGCCTGATAAATGTGAAATTTCCATGTAAAAGGGAGCATCACATCATCAAACTATCTCACGAAATCATCAGAACATGTTTAATGTGCAATTTCATTTTTTAAGTGAACAAATGTACAACTACTTAAGATTTCAATAAACAGTTGTACGAACTGTCAATTACAAAGAGATTGGATTAATAACTGCTAACTAAATGAGACATAAAATCAATACGCAAGTGCATTAAGAAATATTTTATAGGTGAAAATAATGAGAAATGCACTTGAAGTCCGTCTTCTGAAAAACATAAGTCCTAACATTGCTGCGGCAATCAAATTCACTTGACGATGGAACCAGCCCAATGCGGCGACATAAACCAACTCTCTGTATGAACAAGATGGTGAAAAGAAGAAAGCGCGGAATGTGTGGAAAACAAGTGACTTAATGGATTTAATACCGTTGACGCCTAAAACGAGGGGACTCTTGACGCAATTAAAATGATTAATTAAAATGAAGGGAAAACGGCGCACAAAAAACGGCCATCTACACTGGCGCAGCGCGATGTGTGAGTGAAAAACATGTGTGCGTATCAATATTTCTCGGTTTTTCATTTCAACATTGTGCCTTTCAATGGATCCGTGAGGCCGGAAAATGAATTGCGTGTGAATTTCAGTGTGCGATGCATTTGTTCGAGTGTTTCGCGAGTGTTCCTCTTTCTGATATTGTTCTGATGTTGTCTGTGACACGAGCAATCAGGGAATGTCCACATCAATTAACGGTTTGAGTCATCTTCGCTGGCTTTATTAACAAATGCATTTGACGTTGCATTCCCGCGAATTCATATATGCTTTCCATTTAGGAATATTGCATTTGTCCATGTAAATAAATTTCAAAGGTACACAAATTGTTTTCACCCGCCACCACCCCTTACCACCTTCTGCTCTAATAAATTGTACTTTTCATTCAAGTTTAACTCTAGTTGCTATAAATTATTGTCCATTGAATGGAACTTTTTATTGTTTCACACCCTACAATCTACATGCAGATCGTATTGCCAGTCCGTATTCGTTTACATCTAACCAGAACGGAATGCATCGACGAAACATAACATATAGCAATAGATGTGTGAAGAACAAATTTGCGTAAATTGATTCTCAACATTTTCCACATCACATCATTCCGATAGTCGTGTAAACGTATACAATAAATCGGAATCAGAATGTATTATGTGTTTGCCAGTACATGAGGAAAGTGAAAGAAAGCTTAACTTAAAGGAAACATTGAAGCGGATTTGAGATCGTATATTTTTGCTGCCTCTTTATGGGTGACACCATTTAAATATATTTGTATATATTTATTTACGTAGTTGCCTATATGCATTTGGATATGGTTTGAAAATGTTCACGACTTTTTGTAATAGCGAATCCCTTTCCTATCTAACACTTTAGCGCGTTATTCTTGCCTTTTCTTATATTTGAGACGCTGGCTCAGCGAGAGGTGTTTATTGGCATTCCAAAATGTTTTATTTGTTTTATAATATATTTCTCCTACTCAATGCTTTTTTATTGCATCAATTTAAATTAATAGTTTTTTTTTTTAATATTTCAACACATTAAATTCTTTAAGGAAAATACCACCATTTAGTCGTTTAATTATCCATCTACTTGGATTTTTAAATTCCAATAAACTTTGCTGTTTTCTACTAAATCGGAAAGGTCATAAACTTTTAGCGAACTTTTTTAATTGTATTGAACTAGAGGAGGGGCCCTGCAGACGATGCTTCTTCATTTTAATTTTAAATGACTTTATTTAATGCCATCACGGCAAGAAACAAAT
>JANSTS010007126.1:0-11104 GCA_026546915.1 Sylvicola fuscatus
AAACAACAATCGAATTGATCGGCCCTTTTTAGGGCCACAAAAATTATATATGCAAAGAATATGAATCTGTGTCTGTATACGATTACATCTTTTGTCTTAGCTCCAGGGGTTTTGAGTAAATTCAAATTATCACAGAGGCCCTCGCAATTTTCTTGGACTGGGAATGTCTTAATGACAGTGACAATCGATGTGGTCTAAATTAGACCGTCTAATAGATATTAGTTGACTCATTTCAGTCAGTAAAACACAAATCTTAACTTTATTGGCATACATAAAAAACTGTAAAACAAAACCAATGCACTGAAGCCCTCTAATATTCATCAAAAAACAATAATGTTGTTTTTATTAATCCTTCAGGACTATCCCTTAAGCTACACAGAAGTGGTGAATGGCACGCGAATAGGTCGAGGCGCCTCGTTTAAAATTCTTGAATTTTTAACGGAAAAATACAACTTTACCTATGAACTCGTAATACCACAACTAAACATAATCGGTTCGACAACTGATATTGACGGCAGCCTGTTGAAAGTCCTGGAAGACAAGGTAAGTTGAATGAAACTTTAACCTGCATTTTACAAATAAAACGCTAAAACTCTGCGGCAGGACGCAGACATGGCTGCGGCGTTTCTGCCAATGCTGTGGGATGTACAAGGTCATATTCAATATTCATCCACAACACTGGACGAGGGAGAGTGGATTATGATAATGTCGCGACCGGCGGAGTCGGCCACAGGATCTGGCTTACTGGCACCATTCGACGCTCCCGTCTGGATATTGATTCTTGTCTCATTGCTTGCTGTCGGACCGATCATCTATGGTCTGATTATCTTGCGATACAAACTGACAAAGGATAAGAGACAGCAGAACTATCCTTTGCCGCAGTGCGTTTGGTTTGTGTATGGCGCGCTAATGAAGCAGGGAAGCACCTTATCTCCAGAGGCTGGTGAGAATAAAAAGACAATTACTTTTTAATAAACAGATGGTTCAAAAAGGGATATTTTAGTGGTTTATTTTTAAGTGCCCTCCAAGGATTTATTTATAATCTAACTATCTGAGTAACTCAGTAATTAACTCAGTACAAAGTCCTCGTAACAATAATTACTTAATTATCTTTTGATAAAGCATTATCTTTAATTAATGTTCAGGATAATTGGAGCTCACATGTTAAACAGAGCTCACTTGAAGTTATGAATTTTTAACGAACTCCAATTATCTATTGAAGATAAACCCTTTAGGGACATTAGCTAATGAAGTGTTTGCACGAATTGTTTACCGAATAGTTGAAAAGAAATGAATTTTAATTTAAATGTCTTGCCATTTAAGATTCCACGCGATTGCTTTTCGCAACTTGGTGGATCTTCATAACAATTCTTACATCATTCTACACGGCAAACTTGACTGCGTTTTTGACCCTCTCAAAATTCACGTTGCCAATTAACAGCGTCGACGATATACTGCGAAAGGATAAGAACTTCGTGGCCAACAGAGGCGGCGGCGTTGAATACGCCATCAAAAATGTTTGCACTATTTCTGGCAAAGTCCTAATTATGTATTTCTAATCAAATTATTTGCATGTCGACAGACTAACGAGGAATTGGGACAGCTCAGTCAGATGGTAATTAAAAATCGCGCAATATTTACTGACATACTCAACGACACCGACACGCTCATTAACATGGTGGAGAAGAAGAACTACGTCTTTGTGCGCGACAAGCCGGCCAGTAACCATCTGCTGTACGCCGACTATCGCTACCGCAAAACCATCAGCATGAAGGATGAGAAAATCCAGTGTCCTTTTGCTGTGGCCAAGAATCCGCTGATGAAGCGCAAACGGACGTTTGCTTACTCGTTAAATTTCAAATACACTCGTCTTTTTGATCCCGCGTAAGAACCGACGCGACGCGACATTTTCTCATCTAGCCAATTAATTTAATTTCGCGGTTTAATTGCAGCTTATTGTCACTGGTTGAGTCTGGAATTATAAAATATATCTTACTGGAGGGATTGCCAAAGGCAGAGATTTGTCCTCAGAACTTGGCTAGCACGGAGCGCCAGCTTAGGAATGGAGATCTTTTCACCACTTATTGTTTGATGTTGACTGGATTTTGCACCTCTTTAGTCGTCTTTTTTACTGAGGTAAAAATAAATAAATTGAAAAATGTCTTAAGGGAAAAATCTCTCTCAATACTGAATACTGTCAGTATTATTGTAAATATTTATTTTTCAATCTTAAACAAATGTCTCATCAATATTATTGATTGTACAGTTTAATTCAACAAATGACTCAGATTTATCTTAGCCAAACGTTATGCAATTAAGTTTTGGTAATAATTTAAATCCCTTTCAGTTGTTCTTTAAATGTCTCAATAACCGTCGAGCCAGCATGAAATCAATGAAACGCCAGCAGATAAGGCCAACTAAATTCACGACACCGTCACCACCACCACCCTACACCACAATAATCAACCGAACGAAGAATACATTCTGGGCGGCCAACCAATTCATGGAAGAGGGAGCAAAGCGAAACATAAACGGGCGCGACTACATGGTGTATCGCGATGCTGATGGTGAGTCTCGCTTGATTCCACTGAGGACGCCATCGGCGGCACTTTTCCAGTACTCCTACCTTAAATAGATGGAGCAGCAACATTGGCCACATTACCTGTCTTAGTTATACACGTAGAGTTTTATCAATGTGATTTATATTAATTGTTTAAATAAAAGAGAAAATAAATGTTCCGCATTGGAAAGAAGGGAAACACGGCCACTTTGCATTATGATTTATTTTTAAAGGATTAATACAAATATTTATTTATAATATTTACATTTCATTTGTGTATTTATGTGTTTTCGGATGTGCAATGTTTGAGAATTGTAAATGTTGTATTTATAGTAAATTTTATGGTAGATATTTTGTTTATTTAAAATGAAATAACAATAAAATTAAATAACCAGGTAAGTCTGAAAATAATAACAAGTGTTAGTGTATCTTAATTTCTCGATTGCTCATTATTACAATTATTGCTGGCAAATACAACAACTCTTCAGCACACGGCCCAACATGTCGGCACCCCACCCACAGTGATTGAAGTCACTCCCGAGAATTACAAGCTAATAATGACTATTTATTGAATATTAAATAGAAAAACAGGACGAGTGCCTCTCCAAATCTAACAAATAAGCCGAAAACAAAAACAAATAAAGAAATGGAACAACTAAAACCGATAATGTTACGTACTAACTTGCTATAACAGACAGTGATTTATTGCTATAAAACATATATTTCGATTAAAATGTGTGTTACGAATACCCATATGTAATTATATGCAATCTACAATTGCGTTGAACGGTTCAAAGTGGCCCCTAAATGTGCTGCAAGATGGCAAATTCGACAAACCAATGGCTAAGGACGCACACACAAGATTGTGTACTGGAAAATGTTAGTTGCAATAAAATTATTTGTAAAAAGAAGTAAAGCCCGTACTCAGAATTCATCGGTGTGAATGTACAGAAAACATTATTTTCAGCATCGTTTCGACGCGTTTACATGATTTTTATATAAATTAAAATTATTATAATACTAAAGATAATGTTTACAGCATATAAATTAAATTGTTTGCCATAAAAAACGCGTGTCTGTGTGCCGTTTTGTGTTTTATATGTGAAAATATCACAGTAAATTATGATTTATGTAACAATAAATACAATTTGTTTGTTTTTAGTTAACATTGGAGCTAAATCGCTCTTAAAACGTGTCTCATTTCATTGCTATTTTTGTGTTTTAATTTTTAAGTAAAATATACTTATTAAGAGACGGATCACAACACACAAAAAGCATAAAATTCAGCGACAAAATGCAACCATTTGCATTTAGCATCAACGAAAATTTACTTTTATTTCATTGCAATAGAATAAAACAATTAAATACAGCGAATATCATTATGAAATTGATGTGAGACAAAAGTCATTCTTTGTAGGTTTGTACATAACATAGTTTTCACGCATATTAATAATTACCAAAAATTGCTATATACTTGTACATAAAATCAAAAACAAGCTCTTAGGTAAAAATGTTTTAGCTTTAAAAAAAACGATTTTTCATTGATTCAGTGTGAAACCCATATAAGACGAATCTCTTGTGCATTTTATACGAATGAAAGCTTCTTCGGTTAGATGGCAAGAGAGAATGTAAACAAATTCAAAAAGAAACTTTGCAATAAAAAGGCGCAATTTGTATAAAAACTGACTTAAATTCAAAAATACAATAAAAAAAAAAAACAACTCTTGGAATGCATTCTTAATATGCAATACGATTTTGTAAAAATGTACGTGTGATACTAATTGGTTTGGTCCATTTACTATAAAAACTAACTATAATTTGTGATTTTTAAAAGGTTCGTTGTCGGAATGTGTTCATTGCATATTATTTGTTAAGAAAACTGTTTTGATTGTTTTGTTTTTGTATGTAAATTATGCTGATATGTATACAGTTATTGTAGTTTCGTAGATTTTGTGGCTGCAGTGTAATTTCATATGTTATTGCTGTATTGTTCAATGTTCGTTATTAAAATCACCCCTCGCACTTCTTAATTAATTTAAATTAATTACAATTTAATAATTGACTATGCATTTCGTTAAACTTGCATGTTGTTTTACCATCCGATGTTCAAGGTATTTCATTATGGCAACACTTCCACATAGTTTTCAGGAATTAAGCCTGATTTGCCATTAAGTGTGCCCTCCAGCCAACCAGGCTCATTTGATGATCTCACTGGAAATGAAAATTTTGTGATTACCGCTTAATTGATTGCATTTATTGGCGTCTTACCATTTGTGATGATCTGATTTGGTTCAAATGAGAGTTCTCCGTCATTTTCTGCAAGGCACGCATACAACGTTCTTACTCTTCTGTTTGGTTAAGAACATAAAAAATTTTTTAATTGAGAATGCCATAAAACATAAAAATTCTTTCTTAAAAAAAAAAAAACGATTCAGATAAAGCCACGCGAGCAATAAAACGGTTGCAATTGAACAATTGACCTTGACATGCTCGGCTGCCAGAAGCTTCGTGTTTCATTAAATTTTTGAAATAACTTAAATGAGTAAACCTCGCTTTTAATTCAGTTAATTGTAACAGAATTCAAGCGAAAAATATAAAAATAAAAAACTTACACTTTATCCCTGGTGGTATGACTCTTCAGCCTAGTTATGTCCTTAGTTCGTCTCGTCTTTTTTGGCATATTGTACGGTTGTTGTGCTGGCAACTCGCCGCTCCCTTTATACGCCTGCAGCTGAGTAGAGGTGGTCGACGGATTCTCCCAACTATTAGTGGTCGCCGTGCTGGGCGGCAGCCGTCTACTATGATTGTACGTGGACGAAGTGGACGAATAGCTAAAGTCCTTCGACGACGACGAACAAACCGACTCATTGGAGCTGCTGGTCGAGTTGATGCGCTCAATGATCGAGAACTCACGCGGCTGCACCAAATTCGAGTCGCTGCTGTAGTTCATCTGCTTAGGCCGCTGCTGGCTGGCGTACAGCGACTCACCGCTGGACCGTGTCGTCGATGGCGGCTGCTGGTTATTGCTGGTGTAGCTGACGCCCGTCGACAATCTGCCGCCAGTCAGGTGCATGTTGTGCTTGTCACGCGGCAGGTTGACACGATGGTTGGGCGAGCCGGACGACAAGTTGGTGGTGTGATTTTCCGTGAGAATGGCATTTGTCGTGCCGAACGACGACTTTGTGTCGTGGTCGTTTAGGTAGGCGTTCTCGCGTATATTCAGCGATGGTGTCGACTGGTTCATCATGTGTTTCGTGTCGTAGATCAGTTGGTTCATGGAGGATGTACCCTTTTGATTCTGATACACTAAAAGGCCATTAGGTATGTTGTGCATACTCGACGAGAGTACGGGATCGGTGAAGTTGGCTTTGGCGACAACTCGCACCGGCTGAGAGTACACAGTTTCGTGGCCGCTTCGGTAGGTATCGCTGGTGTCATTCTGCGTAGAAAGATGCGAATGGCGGGCGTTTGTGTTCAACCTGCAAGAAATTTGCATTCAATTAGCAAAAAGCCAAGGAAAAGGGACATTTTAAATTGTTTTACAGATATTCAGGTGCTTTTCCAGGCGTGTTTTTGAAAATTAGATCGTAATTTTCGATCAATATTTCAATGACTACATTATTGAACTTGATATCCAGGATTGACGCCAATGTCTCTTCCACCGACCGAAGCAATGTCGGCCCGAACACTACTCCCAGGTTGAAAACGGACATTTTGTTTTTATGCGATTTCATAGATACCCTGCAACCAAAAGCGAATCGTAAGTAATCAGCAAGACAATGGATTGAGAAAAGTGCATACGCTTTTAAATGACGAATCACAATTTCCAGCATTTCAAAACTCTGCTTCGGTAGTCGATAAACTAACGTGTGGACATCGCTTATTCGCTGCAGTCTTGTTTCTTGTTCTTAAACGCAAAAAGTACAGGGCAATTAATTATTAAATTCCCACCAAAAAAAAAAAACAATGCAAAACGCATACTTGCAGCCGCTATGAATCCATTGTGATATCGGAACGACATCAGCGGTTCATTCAGACTCCGTAGATACGACTTAATAGCACTTGCGATTGTTTTACTCTCCTGCAAATCCGAATAAGCTTCATCGGTGAATGCGGCGAATCGTTCCTTTTCCGTTCGTTTGCGGTCCAGTCCGATAGACAGCAGTTTTGTTATCTTGGTGCCAACACCACCTATCCGGTACAGGCCTTCTTCCTCAAGGCCTCGATTCTCCAGCACCTCAATGCATTTGCGGGCAAACGCGAATCCCACCTCGTCTAGTAAATACTCGTCGGCAACTTTCAATTTGCCTTGGACTAGATATGTCTGTAGAAAATATGGAATTAGTTAGTTTGAGACGTAAGTGAATTAGGCCAAGACGGATTACCGGCTCCTTGCCATCCATTGCATTCATCCACGATTTGCGGTCTTCCTCGCTGAGGGCTTGGTACGTAAACACTTGGCCGGATTTCTGTTCAAACGTCACATCAAAGCAGTACCGCTTTTCGTATTCGGACGCTCGCCTGGTGCAGCTCTCGACGTTCAGCACTTCAGCCACAGACTCGGTTTTGCCGGAGATCTGATTGTACTGCAGCATCGTGAATTGCTTCTGTGACTTTTTGTATGTACAATAATACTTTGACCAGGCATTGACAGCGAACGCTTCTGCAAATTGCAATCAGTTAAATTTGTAAGGCAATAGTTGATTGAATAGTTGAACTTACTCTTCTCCATCAAGAACAAATACCCCTGTTTGGTATATTCTGTCTCAAATTTCTGGAATTTAAGAAATCTCTTTAATACCCGAACCTTGGGATTGCATGTTTATCTTACCATTTTACTATCCATATATTTAGTTTTAAGCTCTTCAGCCTGTAGTGTTGTAGCTTTGAAATTTTCTCTCGTCTGAAATGGTGAATTGTCGCGATATTAGTTAAATTCGAAGCTTCTCAATGAAAACAATTCTTTAGCTGTGTGATAATGCGCCTTCAAACAAAAACTAAAAACAAATATAGCATTTGTGCCCACAATGCAAACAAAACAATGCGAAAATACAACAACAACAACAGCAATAGCTCAAGTCCATTCAACATTCTCGAGTATTGATTGCGCAATAGTTTCCAGTCATTTCTCACACTACTCGAATTGAATGTTATGAATAAGTCACCTTTTGCACTTTCAACTGCAAATCTGTCATGTAGTCTTTTTCTTCTTCAGCTACTTCATGTCCCACGTGATAAAACACAAGCCAGCGTCTCATAAAACCTTTAAAGAAAACAAACAAAACTGGATTAGCAATTGTTCAACCAGCGTAAGAAGGCGATAAATGGCTTACTCAAAAGAATTTCGACGAACTCGAACTTGATGCGTTCTTGCACATCCTGAATTCGCAGTACATAGCTCAGGGATTCTTTGAGGTATTCCCGTTCTAGCATCCCTAACGTTGCATCAGCCTGAAAAACAAACAAAAGTTTTCGCGTTTAGCAACACCAAAAAAATATGTTACAAACAGAACATGGTTATGTATGATTTACCACTGGCCGAATTCCCACTCCATCTTCGATCAAAAAATCTATTTCCGTTCAAACTGATCTAATTGAAAACAGCTTGAAGCGTCCTAATAATGCCGAGACTAAGTTTGGCTCGACATGACTTTGAGATGCAACACAGTTAACAATTACTCCACAAGTAACTTTTTTCTCTTTTTTTATTTTTTGATATTTCCTGCAATGGTGGCAACCCGTTTGACATATGACTTTTCGTGGCGGCCGTCGACACTATGACTGCAACACTATCGAGGTGCGGACACTTTGTATCGGTGTTTTGTCAATTGAAATGGATGAGGAAGATTGAAAGATGCGGTTGACAGAATTAAAGAAAGGATTTAATGGCAAATTAGTGGAAAATTGTTTATAGTTTGAAGAGACAGAGCTTGAGAACACCGTACGAGTGGGAAATGATTGCGACTAGATGGAACATGCGCACTAAATTCTGTGGAAATTCAAGGAAATGGTAGACGGTATAGTGACAACCGCAAATCATTTCGTGCCTGTAGAAATAATCAATACTTATATATGTTGCCTTTGGCTCTGCCATTGGATCTACTGGCAACTAGATATTCCGCTCTGATATCAGTCTGACTGGATTGCGGATTATTGTTGGTTTCAAACATGTTAGGAATGAGGCCCCAGCCATGGTGAATAAATTAAGGCAATTCAAAGAAAGGGGTTGCAAGTCTTCAACGAAAAATTAGTTTACTGAATTGTGGATGGCTTACCTCTTGAATAGCATTTTCAGGTTTCTTTGACGACATATTAAGAAAACGTTCTTGATGTTGGCAAAATTTCGCAGTCTTCTTATCGAATTTCTTCTTGTTCTCCTTGACACCGCCGATGTGCTCCTTCCGAAAGATCTCTAGCGGCTGGACGATTTGATCCTGGGCAAGTGACAGCAGCTTATCACGTTCATCTTCAATATTCGAAATCACCTTTCCGAATTCCTTCAGGCTATTGACTATGACCTGTTCATCGTCTGTCTGTTGAGAGCCGATGCACTCAAAATTGAATTCAATTAAACTCTTTGACAGCGTTCTTTGGGCCCGAGATAGATCTGTAACAGACAAACAAACAATAAGATTCTATGCCAAAAAATGTCTTAAGGGTCGTATCCAATAAAATCATCACAGAGAAACATCTCTTCATCTATTTAAATGTTTTAGGAATTATTTGAGACGATCTTTAAATGTGAAACTACGATGATGACATTTGCACTGAAGCACGATTGCCAACATACGCATCTAATGTGGGCGACTCAAATTTGGCCACAGCTCGTCTCATTCGCGGCGGAGGTGGCGCGATACTTTCCGAAACGGTTGTTTTTATTCAGCACACACGGCGCAGTCATCGCGTCAAATGAACATAATAATAAATATTTATGCGGTTAAGGCGAACTACGAACAACAACAAAAGCAGCCACTACAAGACATTTCATATGATTAACGCAAGCAGTGACAGAGAAAACGGAAATGGATCTCAATTTTCAATTTAAGTCATTGTGTCACGTTACCAAGTCGCAAAGTTGATGCCGCTAATTTGCGCACGACGACGGACGACGCTGCTGCATATCGTTTTCTTAATTAAAATAGTTAATCGCTTTTCAAAACGACAACAATTTATGCAAATGTTAATGTTTTGACTCATGCGAGTTGCTACCACGCGCTTCGCCATACATGAGGCGCGAGATCGAACGTTAGCGATAGTCGCAGCGACAATGAATGAAAAAACCGCGCAAACAGTGTGAAAACCGCTCGTCCCTAAGCGCCTCATTCAATTAGGATCAGCCAGGTGATCGGGCTCTGCAAACTTTCTAACTCATTTGGACGTTTGCTGAGCGACAAGAATATAACTATTGACATCCGTGGGTTGGTTCGGTCGCCAATAAGTTAGCGAGCGCATTACTTTCGTTAATGGGCCATTCATTCTCACAAATACACGTATCGGCGATATACAAATCTTCACATATGTCCGGCCGCAACGTCGCAAATTTGCCAGGTAAACAGTTTCAATGATTAAATCAAAAATATGGCTGACAATATTGATAAAATGTGCGCCATTTAATGTATTTTAAATGACACTTTAAACGATTTAATATGCTACAGCATAATTTATACAATAGAGATTATTTTAAAATTAAAAAAAAAAAACTGTCGCGGTTTATAAAATGTGTCACTGGAGAATTGAATAGAAAATTGATGGCGATAATTCATTGGTTGGTTTTATATTTCAAGTTTTCTGGAATTGTGATGTGATTTCATTTAGCCATAAATTTTTTAATAGTTACTTAAATAACTCGTAAACAAATATTGTTTTTCATCTAAAATGTATCTTATAATATTCCTAGAATTTTTATTTATTGATTTCTTATAAGAGATCTAATTGCTAAACTTATCAGAAATCATTGTCGACCGATAATATACATAAAACAATTGTAAGTAGTAGACCAGAACCAAAAATCTTAGAATCGACCTTCTTACGTGCCAAACAACCTTTACAATTTATAGAAAAACTACATTTCCGCAAGGTTAAAAAAATTATATTTACTAAAAAACGCTATTAAATCGACATTTAAATTATTCATATAAAAATTACACATAATTTTAAATGAATCTAAAATTCATGTAAGAAAAAACCTATCATTTGTGTTTGTATTTGCAAAGCGCAATTATGGGTTTATGCCAATTGACTGAAGGCAATTACTTGTAAGTAACCAACAAATTCATCGACCTGAAACTTAAGGGTTCCTTTAACATGTATGTAATTACAAAGTTCACATCAATTACATTCCGAAAGGAAATCGTTTGTGAACTTGGATACATATTTTATAGTTCCGTGGCATTTAGAAATTGTGTACATAAATGATTAAATTCGATACTGAGCGACGGAGAAAGGTGAACCGTTCAACGTTTACGGTCTAACGTGCACAATTCACGGGGGAAATGCTTAAAAGGATCAATATTTTGTAATATAATCTTTAATGCATTTAATGTG
>JANSTS010007130.1:0-14789 GCA_026546915.1 Sylvicola fuscatus
TAGGCGGTTAATTGCCTATCAGTGGCATGTCCTTAAATTGTTGAGGTTCAAAAATCAATTCAATTTTAAATACTAATTTATTTTTGCTTAAATTATTTCCAAGAGATCTTAATTTCAGAAAAATCGTCGTAATAAGCTGGGTATTGAATAATCGTCTTTTCAATAAATTTTAAAACTAAACAGGAAACTCCACAAGTTAAAAAATTCTTGGGGGTTTTCCATAATCATTTTTAATTGGTCTCTTATTTGCGACTAATTTTAGAAATTTATAATTAAAATCAACAGAATGACTCCGACCGATGTAAAAATTTTATAATTTGTTTTCTATTTTCGTGCACAAAAGCTTTTGATATAAACTTCAAGAAAGCTTCTTGGAACTCGTGAAGCATCGACCATTTCATGTATTACTAAGATATGCATTCCACAAATCGAAAACCAGTAAGATATTGATTCTGGGAATGCAAAAACTCCAAGATTGGCTCACTTGTGAGAACTTCTAATATTTATTGACTCACAAACAATTAAGCGTACAGTCACTTTTAATCGCACAGTGACTAATCAACTTCCATCTTTCCGAGAACTAAACTATGAATCAGCTGCAATTTTGTTTATGTTGATTAACCCCTGAAACACCGAAGAAAATGAAACGTGAACAAAAAAATCCATGAATGTACGTGAAAACCTAAATATGCCTCACAGTAGTGGCGTGAACGTCAAGCGTCATAATGACGTGTTGATAAGTGCATATGTCGCTTACAATTTGTACATATACATGATTTATGTGGCTATATTTATGATGTTTGTACTCGTACATGCTCGCATAAAGCTCATAGCGTCTATCAGGTGGTGCATTGAGTGTTGTTTTTTATGTTTTCCTCTTGAGTTCCTTGCAGGTTTTAAATAAATTTTGTTGTCTATGGTCGGGGGTGGGTGCATATAAGGCAGACAAACAACACGGCCATAACCAACAACATAAAAAGACGCTCCGGAAAGTGTATAAAGGGCACAGCATATACATATCAATATATGTATAAATTTACATGAAAGTACACGGCAGACGTTCCTAACCTACCCTATTATATGAAGTGTACTGTGCATGTTCTTTGTCTGTTTTTGTTTTTGTTTTTGTGCGGCATTTTTTCTGTTCGCGCTCCTGTTGTACAACGTGGTTTCGTTTCTTGTAGCTGCCTTAAACATAATGTCTGTCTGCTGTCGAAGAGTGCGAGAATAGCATTTTTTTTTAGCATATCTATGCGCAGCATTACAGTACAAATTGCACCCTCATTGTTTTGAGCGTCGCTGTATGAAAAAGGGCTGTAAAGTATGCGTCTCCACCACAAATTCGCGACGTGCAACGCATTGGGAAAACAGGAAAGTCGCTTAGTAACGAAATGATGGAAATTTGCAAAGGAATACGCCACATCAGCGTGCAATTCAATGCAAAATTTTGGGTATGGGGTGAAAAAAAACCGGCCCAGACATACGCACTCCCTTAAGAAAGAACGAGACGCTTCCGAAACTTTGAAGCTGCATTCGTCTTCAAATTTTCAATTCATCTGTCCCTTTTTGGCTGCCGGAACTTTATTTTAACATACATGCAAACATTCATTGTAGCTGAATTGAACACCCCAAATATATTTTAGAAAATTCATTTTATTACGGCGAAAAATGTACAAGCCGCCTGTCTGATTTTCATGCATTTATTCAATTGCTTATATTTGCATTACAATTTCACTTGACTTTGGTAAACACTGCACCCCTATTCTCATTTTACAATTCTGTGATCTGGTGAATGGTGATGCCGTCTGGCATCTACCCTCTTCCGGCTTTACACAAGCGCGCGCGCGCCTACAATTCGGGTGAGAGTTATGTAAAATATTTTACATTTGCAGACATTACGAAATTTTGGTATATGCGTCACATATAACGGCAATAAACGAGACTACGACGCACATATGAGAAAGGGCAAGAACCTTTGGCTGGTTAAGTTGTATACCAAAACACAGTTCTTCATTTTTGCACGTATAAAGCATAAACATAATGTGCAGAAAGCACAGACATCGGGTATACCGGTCAACGTCCACTTTCAACATGCAAGGGTTGAAAACCACATGGACGCTACAGTTTACGTTCAATACATGCGTATAAATAAATATATAGGGTGGGTTTTTAAAACCATATTTTTGAACTGGTTAATGTTTATTGATTTTGAAAAAAAGGGTTTAAAAAACAATAACCAAAGTGAGTTAATCGACATTTTAAAAGATGATATTTAATTAAGTACAAACTAAATAATTCAATACTTAAAAATGTTTAAACTTAAGTAATTCAAAAGTAAAAAACCGAATCCAAAAATCAAAAATAATTTCCATTGAGTCACCTTGTACTCCCTTGAATTTACTAATATACATAAAATACATATTTTACACCGCGTAAATACAATTTCAATTATGTACTCACATCCATGTGATTAATAAAATTCCCTTCTAATATCTGCACGCAATCACGCATGTTTGCACGCAACACGACACCAAACTCCACACACACACACACACACACACACGACGTGTAGACTGCCGAAATCAGATGGTACAGAAATGGGAACACCAAAGGTTCGACGCCCTTTTGCACCGTCTGGCGTGTGCAACTTTTTCGCCAAATATGCGGCTAGACGGAGGGTCCGACCGAACGTGTGTATATGTTCTCGTCTGTACATAAATTTCCGTCTAATGCTCGCCGTGCCGCCGAAACAGTGCAGACAGATAAAAGCTTAACATAATTAAATACATAATTTAATCGTGGAAAGCTCAGCCAACAGAAAATTCGTATGGAATCTTTTGTTTGTTGTGAATTGCGATGACAAAAGCTGTAGCGAGAAAAAATTATTAACCTACCCCACATCTTCAGCACAATCAATGTTGTATGTGGTATATGTGACTGGGAAAAGAAGTCCTGAGCAGAGAGGATGTCGGTGCAGGGAAGGAAAACATATTATATAAAGTTTTTTTTGTTGTTGCTGTATTGAGTTTTGCACACAGACGCCCGGCAGCGCCCTGAGACGTGTGTAGGGATGTTTTTTTCGCGTGTTGTGTGACAGACATCATCTTGTATTATGTTTAGTCTACCTCCTGTACATCAAATAAAATGCTACAGCAGCATTTTTCTCAATTCCTTGAGCTTTTTTGGCTTATGTACCCAAAATTCCAAAGATCATTGAGACATCGAACGGATTCCGAATCAAGTTTGAATTTTTTAATATGTTCATGATGCAAAGCTTCGACAGGATCCTTATGTATTCGGATGCAATACGCTAAACATGAGATTGTATTTAGTTATATATGAAAATGACTGTCCTTCGCGATGCCAGTACATTCAATGGTAGAGGTTCGGGGTTTTTTAGAGTACTACATCCCTATTTCATAAGCGAGTGGGGTGGTTATGTTATTATATTATTTGCACGCAGCCATACAAAGCTCTGATGAGTGCCATCTCTTTTGCGCCATTGTGACGATGGTTGTATGTGCAAGGTTGACAGTGCCATTGGTGGTGCATTTTTATTGTATACCAATGGTAGAATGAGGGATTCAAATTGGCAGAAGCTGTACTTGTACATAAGAATCGTAGTAGTTTTACGCTGCAAGCTCAGCCACATACGAACAAGCAGAAGCTTTGCCTGCCTTGGGGTTGCCGAAATCGACAGTCGACGATAGTCAGTGCAGTTTCAGTTGAGTCTCCGATCGGAGTGGATTCAAATATTGAGTCTCTACAAAACGCAAAGTTTTCAGTTGAGAGTTACTTAGTGTTGAAAGAATTCTAACAAATCTTATATTTTGCGAAACATTACATTGCAATACTCAATGACAATATGACTGGATAAAGACTGGAAATAATCTTAAGGTCGAAGACAATTTCGTATAGACGGCATAAACCTTGTTCCTATTAACAGCAATCGAAACGTGATTAAGTGCATTAAATCATAAAAATAATGAATAGTGTTTATTATCATGACATTTATGAAAAACTTCGATCGTCTGTAAAAGTCGTAAGGGCCATGAATTATGTTTCGAGACGAAAAACGCATTCGCAAGAATAATGCAACCCCACCAACACCAACAAGCGGTCGTCTGCATACACTCACACGCCACGAAAAAAAGGGGAAACTGATCAGAAAACTTGCACATACGAAAGGAAGAAGAAGAAGAAGAAGAAGAAGAAAAAGAAGAAGAAGAAGAGAATTCACAGCAGCTTTTGGCATTGCATCGCTTTCCGCTGAAGTTGTACACAATTCCCAGTTTCCCACCTCATTCAGTGAGTAAGCTAAAGCGCGACAGCCGTGCGAGTTCAATGATATTTGGCGAGGACTGTGTGAGTGCACGCGACTCCGCTATTGAATATACCACTTGAATACGTACATGGGCCACATATGTACATCGATATCGATGTGTTGTGCGCAGCATTTGTGTGGCATACGCTGGCCATGTATTGTACGGATTGAATATATTGGACTGAAACCGCTGCAACGAACACTTTCTCGTGCGAGTTTGAATTATTCTTTTAACAACCAGCACCGGACGCGGACGCGAATTTTCCTTTGCTTCCATAATACGACTTAATTCAATTGTGAAGAATAAAATACAGTTTTTTTTTTTGCTCGGTGAAGACAATTTCAAGTGACTGATGAGATTCGTTTGAATTTTGTGCATTTTTCTGGTATTTTTCGGTTCCTAATACTAACGGGGGTGAAAATAACTAACTGCGACTGGATTTTCCGAGTTTATCAACTATTGTGTGAATTAATTATCCGGAAGCGACTAGTGACTTGATGATGACGCTGATGTTGTGGAAAATTGTGAAATTTGTGGATTTTTTAAAAATTTAAAACTTTTTAATAGAATAGTGATCAGTGAAGTCCTTAAACATCTATGAACATTATTTAAACAATAAATATTTAAAAAAAAATTATGAACCTTAATGAAACATTGACAATTTTGTGGATTTTTTATTTTAATTCGTAAATGAAGTCAGTGTCTTAATACATGTGAGAAAAAAAAATACACCTATGCAAGTTAATTAAATAAAGGCAACCACATTTGGCCATCATTAATTAATGTTATGCGTGAGCTCCTAATAAATATACGCCTTAATTCGTAAATGCGGGGAAAAGCAAGTATAAAAAGAAAATAAATATAAAAAAACATATGAAACTGAGGAGCATGCTGAAAAGGACGGGGAGGGAAAAAAAAATGTAAAAAATCTTCAGCCACCAGCATTACCAACCCAGTCTAAATTTGGTGTGATGAGCACTGAGCCCACAGTAGTGCCGATCCGCGACCGGCACCAATTTAGTCTACAAATTATATGAATACGAATCGCAGCAAATTTAGTATAAAAAGAATTGTGTGATGTCGCGCTTGTTGTTTCGGCGGCTTTTTTCACGTATATTTTTTTCTTCCGTTCCTACTCATTCTTTTATTGTTGGTTGGTTAGTTAGAGTTTTGAGCTTATACAAAAAAAAAAAAACAACAACGAAAAAGCGCCCGCAAAAATGCGTTACAGTAATATGTCAAGCGCCTTGCGTACACGAAAAGCTATAAAAGTCGCATAAAACCAACTCCAGGACATGACATTCAGTATTAATATGACTACACATACGCCGTCAAGTTTAAAAAGAGTTCAAGGTAGTTTAGTTTTGGAGGCATGTGTGGACGAAAGCGACGCACTAGCCAAAGAGAGGGAGACGACGCTGAAATTGCTAAAGCTTAAATGGTATCTTTTCAAAAGAAATAAGTTGAACCACCAACTCAACTTTTTTCTTGGCACAATTTTTTTTCCCCCGAAGAAGAAGACTTTCGCATTTCGAAACTGCAATCACTCATCTGAATGAAAAGGTAAGTATAAAAGTTGCATGTCAAATACTTTCTTCGTTCAATGCAAGATGTTTGAGCTTTTTTAAGTTTCAAAAAAAAAAATGTTTTGTTTTTTTTAATTTTTGAGTCGCAGTCGAAAGATCAGTCGTAATTTGCTTTCAAGTTTGTCGTCATATGCTTATCAAAAGATTTTCTCTATGGCTATCTCTGTCTATCTCGCTTTCTGCATCGAATCGAACATTCTCTGAATTCTTTCGTCGTAAAAGTCAGACCCGATGTGATAACAATTCAATTTATTGCGTTTTGATGTTATTATTTCCACTGAGTCACAGGATTCTATCCAATCTCTCTGGACGTTACACTTTGCATTTGATTAGCGCGTGATAACATCGTGAATAAACATTTAAACGCTGTGATTTATGCGTCTGTGTATTAGACGCGACGATGGGCGGTTTTTTGTTTTTCGTTTTCTTTATCGTCACAAGGCACAGATCTCGTCTCCGTCCGGATATCGCACATAACTTACTACGCCTATTTGTTTTCTTCTCGAAATTCTTAAGCCGTGACAACTCGTATTCTCACCGATTCATACATTCACATGTTCGTTTTGCCAAAAACAAAAAAAAAACGTTATGCCTAACGGCTTATGTATGTATGTAGCGAATTAGATTTGTCAATGTTCTTTATGAGGCGCTATTTTCCTAATTCCATCTGTAACTGTTTCTAATGGCAGAGAGAATTGTTGTCCCACTTAGGCTGGCTTAATCAGAAGAACGTGTCTCCGCCAAATTGTCTTCATTACTCATACTTATTAGCCATTCCACTGTTTTTTTCTCGAAATTTTACGCAATATTTCATCTTCTTTAATATTTTGCTTATCTGCACAACTTTTGAGTGTTCTTTGTTTCAAATAAAAAATCTTTGTACGACTGGAACACAAAAATATTTACATATGTACTTATATGATTCATGCTTCATTAAAATGTGATTAACGATTAATCACAAAGCTGGTGCAATTCCAGCGAAACTTGAATACTGACTTTTACTGAGAATCGCAGCTATACGAGTCAAGGGAGCTTTTTTAGTAAACATATAATTAAGAGCCATAAAGCACACGTGTCGCCACATCAAGACCGAGTGCAGCCCGTTTCGCACATAAAACTGCAAGTTAGTTATGCGACACAAATAACTGCCATACCAAATTTTCGCTTATTATGCACATATAATCAAGCTTTAGTGGGCCTTGACGCTCTTATCGTTTGTTATTGTGCATTCGAAATGAAGCACAAAATGCATTTAGATTTGTGTTAACTTCTGAATGCATGCCGATAAGCATAATGAATATGCAGCGCGCATAATCATCACGAGCTTTAATTAATGTTTACGAAGCCATGAAACTAGTTATTTGTACACAAGTGTCTGGAAACAACAGGAAACATTATAGGAAGCCCATAAAATGTTATTGGTACAGCGATAAAATTACATAATTTACAATTGATAATCATTGGGCTGTAACATAAATGATGCAACCATTGATGAATGTATCGTAAAACTATGTTTTTCTGTTGAAATAGGTTGCCAAAAAAAAACAAACCGTTTTATTTTGATAAAAATTCGTGATTTTTTTTGTTGATCTTGCTGATTGCAATCTACCGTTCGTGGAAAGGTGCAGGCACGTGTCGCATATATGTGACCATTTTGACTATGTTGAATAAACAAGCGAAAATTTGCTTTAAATGTTTACTTTATGTTTTTTTGAGTGTTATCTATTTGATTCTTCGAAATGATACAACAATTCTCATAAACTTCGGCGAATCAAACACCTTTTTAAACAAAAACAAATAGAAGAAAAAGCTCTCAACTGTAAGGGGCCTCAACAATTGACGTTGCAAAATTCCAGAAATTCTTCTCCCATAAATTGAAAAGACAATTATTCACATTACCGCCATAGATTTGGCGCAGGCATTTGAGTTTTCGCAGAACTCGCTGCTTTCATGTTTAGCCACGGTTTAATGTAATTAACACCTTTATAGCCGGCATTTGTAAGCCATCTAATTGGCTTTGCTGTTTTAAATTTTATTGCATTTGTCACACGCGCTGATGTGCGTCACATTTAATTTTCTCAACTGCCACCAAAGCTGTATTTGTTGGCATAAAAAATTTACACGCAACATGACGCCGCGTCGCGCCGCGACTTGCGTCTATGCTTATCAATATTGTATTGATTGGCGTATTCATGACAAGCTGAAACTATGCAAGTCGCTTGACGTGAGCTGTATTTATGTCATCTAAAATGTCGGCAATTCTCGCGGGGTCAGTAAAATGCATGACGCCGCGCCGTTCAGCGCAGAAATATGGTGCCGAGGTTAGTCTGGAAAATTCTAATTTGTCATCTCAATGACGGAATAGACAATAATAATATATGTCTCAAGTCATGAAGTGATGCGATTTCTACGACGTTAACCTCTCATTACAATTTAATTCTTTTGAAATTGATATGCAGAAGAATATCGAAACCGGATAAAACCTCCTTGTATTGCATTTGTCGAGCTTCACCTCTGTTCACACCTCTTCACACTTTGGCTGTTATTTGTGTGTAGTGGCCTTAAATAAAAGTTGGCGCCACCGATGGCGCATATGAATTCCTTTTGGGCCGTGTGTCGCCGCGGTATTTCCCGCATTCGCACTTTTAATCGCGCTCAACACTTTGTTGAATTCATGTCTATGCGTGTGGTAAGACGTGTCTTCCCATAAGACAATTTCTATCAATCTCGTCAGTCTACGACTGCTTCTATTCACTTGTACACACGCCCAACAATATATTCTATTTCTGTGCGAACTCATATGACGCATTTGTAATTGTATCTCAATCTTAACGCATGATAATTTAATGGGGATATGTTTGCTTGAGAGACAGATAAATTATGTGGTTGTCAGCGGGACAGAGACAATGATAGACAAGGAAGTGATTTTGATTATCGTCTCGGATGCACTTTAGACTTTCTAGTTTCATAGTAATGCGTCTACATTTGAATACACCTTCCATTTTCGCGTTGAAAACGCTAAAACATGCATGAATGGAGCGCAGCGTAGTGACGATTTTCAATTGCACTTATATCACATTACCTGACGACTTTATGGCGGCATTCTTTTTCTCTCTTTGTATTTTTTTTTGTTGTTTTGTTTATTTTAAGGTGAATGTGTACATTCGCCTATGGTGACATGTGACATGTGTATGAATTGAGTAGGATTCTTACGCGCGATTTGTAATCTAAATGGTTGAAGTAAAAGCGCCATCAACTGATAATGTTACACGCGCATTGGATGCCTATAGAGTCACATGTAAACTGCGTGCGCTGATTAATTAGTATGATAATCGCGGCGCTTATTGAAGCGGGATTGCACATAATTCGGTGGTATAAGTAGCTCAATCCACATGACCAACAAAGGATCTCCAATAAAACAAAACTCGTTTTCTCCTCGCCACTTACCTCGTACATTCACTAATTGTTTAAACACTTCGTATTCAGATTTTTGTCTTATTTATACAAGGTTACCGCTAAAACCGCTTCATTTCCGTCCTCGAACGTCAACCACAACACTGTTTCCTATAGGCCCTTTTGTACGACCATAAATTTTGCTTGTGTCAAATGATTTTGACACATATACCAAGCGTTTCGTTTTTACCTTAAGATGCTCACCGGCAGCGTGCATTTTGAATTAGGTCAATTGCAACGTCTTTTTTGTGTTTCTTTGGCCCAGTTTCTTGCCACCCTAAATTTTAACAGGAAAAGAAATGTGTGACAAAATATTATAACCATTTAGGCTGTCTTTCACGAATTTGGGTTTTTATTCCAAAAAAGACTCATTGCAAATTGTCGGAAGCCTTTGTCACGAAAAGGGTTTTCTTTCAAGGAAATCTTTTATGTCCTTTAGACAATAACTCACTCGATATCTATCGGTTTCGTGCTGTTTTCGCATAATTTTCGCAAGACCAATACCAAGGCCGAAACGAACGCCTTTTTGCATTTATGTACATGCGGCTGTTGCTATGTGAATCTGTCTGCAATGACAGTTGTACATATATTTAAATTTCAACATATGTTAATTGCTTCGTCGCGGCTGATTTTCTCGTTGAACTAACCCAAATTTTCGTTGAAAAATTCAGGCAGGTGTGACCGACTAATTTATTCAAACTAACAAACTAAATCCATGAGTTATGGGTCTCTGCAGACTGGCCTGTAGACACATTTAAATAATTAAAAATAATTTTGCCACTACCCCACCTGATATATTGACATAAACATAATAGACATCGAAAACTGTTTGTCATCCTCATATAATTTGTAGACATAAGAATGATTCATATATGACGGGTTTACTTATCAATTACCAACAAAAAAAAGAAGATTTTTATCACTTTCTGACTAAGTGACAGTCTCAGTAGTTTTATTTCGCAAGATTTAAATCAAATTACAAAAGTTAAAAACTGATTATTTTCATATAAAATATGTACAAAATCACATGACGTCCAACTGGCAACCCCACCAGTCGATCGCACATATGATGACACATGCCGCAGCGCATGCGGTGCGCGCAACCCTGATTTCAATTCGCGCAAAATCTCAAGGAAAGGCCAATAGACGAACATGTATCCAAACGCGCAATACAGCGAGACACAAAAGCGGAAAAACGCAATATCAAATAAAGACGCCAGTAAAATATAAAGAAGTCAATGACGTCGCTGGGGTATTTCCAAAGTGCAAAAACCCATACACACACACACACACACACGCGGCTATATGTGTGTTGCTGTCTCGAAATCGCGCTTAATATACTTAATAGGAGAGAACAAAAGGCAAAATTAAAATAAATCATGGTTGAAAAGGAAACGGCGCATGCGAAATGGACAACGATCGCAAGTAGAAGTAACTCGCAAGACTCTCTGCCCCAATGCTAATGGAAATGAAACGATAATACACACATACAAGTGCACATAAGCGCTAAAATGTTAAGAACAAGAAAACAGATTAAAGCTGAGTCAAATGTAAAACAAGAAAAGCACACACACAAAAAATGTAGAAAAAGCTCGAGAAGTGTAAAAAAGGCAACGCAGAACCGACAAAACATTGTAAAAATGAATCAGTGGAGGAAAATTGCGCATTGCAAAACTTCAACTCCGCGAACAATTCATGGCCGGTCATCGTCGTCATATTTAAGTTGTCTTGAGATGAGAACTCTGCAGACAAGCGGAGGGGGAGTAGCGAACCGATTCAGCCAAACCGCAAGTTCATCAGCTTTTTACGGCGACGACGACGATGATGGTGGCGGCGGCGGCGGCGGTGGCGGCATATTATTGTATCGTCGCACCATGCAGCGGCGTCGTTCTCTTTGTGTCGCTACTCCATGCGAACCGACCAAGATCCCCATTCCAGATCCCATAGAAATCTCATCTTCGAACTTACAATTAGCATCTTCGCAATATATACGTGCACATATGTGGACGGCGATGTGTGTAAACTACACACAATTTTTATGTGTCTTTTTTATTTCTCCTCTGCGAGATGAATTCGCGCAAATTATTTCCACACAACGCATCTTGACGATGCTGTGCTAATTCTTGGAAGTTGAAATGTTTTGTTTAATTTACGACTGCATATATGTACATATATGTATATTATATTGTTGTTTCGTTTATATTCAAAAACAATTTTGCAGCTTTTATGTTAAGCTTGTGCTCATTTGTCGTTGAACTTGTTGTTTGTTATTGCGTCTGGATTATTTGCGCGTCGCCGTTTCGCTGCCTCGCCTCATCCCACCGCTGTTTATGTATATTTGTGTTTTTATTTTTTCAATTTGCAATCCTCCACGGTGAAATTTCACTATGGAAATTGCAGAATGACGTCAATTGTGCCAAGAAACGCGCGTCAATCGTTCAATGTCCTATAACGTTAGACAAATGTATTAAGAATATTATACGGCATATGCGCGAATTTATGTATACGTCAAACGACGACTCGGCACCGCGTAAATGTGTTGCACGACCGCCTATCTAACCGCTCCCCCTCCCCCCTTCCCCCGTCCCTCTATTGAAGCCAACTTGTGTCCATATCATCTTGCGCGCTGTTCCGCCGTTTTATGAATGAAAAGCTCGCCGTCGTGTTGTAGATGTACGTTTTCCGCGTTGTGCGTGCGTACTCGCGCCGCAGCAGATTGTACTGTAGCGCTGATAACGCGAACTATATTCTAACTCATCCAGTTGAGCGTCTCATAAGTGACATCCATTGTTTCCTGCGTATATGCAGAAGTACGAATGTGGGCACATACACTTGAATTGAATGAATAAATTTCAGAAATCAGAGAGAGATACCGACCGCACAGGAAAACACGTGACGCATTTAGTGGACGTCACGTTCTGTCTAAGGTGATTTTATTCGCGCACTTTGATCTGCTGTTGGACAGCCAGCTGAGAACAACAAGTGTCGCTCAAGATGTTGCAGTTTTCCACGAAACGAAGACAACCAGATAAAATTAGAAATTCAATTATGATGCGCCGTTGTAAAGCTTTTGCTTACGTCATTTTGCCGTTTCCACATAATTAGTTTTCCAATGAAAAGAAATGATCGAAGAAAGAAGTTAATTATCTTTTTCTGGATGCGAAAGGTTTGTTGTTCTAGTTGCCTCGTGATAGCCTTATGATTGAGTTGTGGGCGTTTTCATGAATTGACGTTTTTATATGTCACATCAAAATTATGTAATAATTAAAATGTTGTACAGTATTATTTTGTATAGAAAAATCCTATTAAATGAATATTTTCCAGAAGGATTGAGTGCGCATCAAGGAAGGACATCTACGTTTTACGAAGGGTTTAGCCGTCTTCTGGGTGGTTCAGCTGTTATTCGTAGTTTAGCAGTGCCAAGACGAACGAACATGATCTTTACTTTGCGCGCTAAGCAGGGGCCTAGACTTGATTATTTGAACAGTCAGGTACCTGAAGTAGCGCGCGGTGTGAAGGATTATATACAACAACCTTAAACTATTATATTTGTTTTAATATATTCAATAAACTTATAGTTTATTTATGTCTTCAAGCTGCTATTGCATGTCCTATGTTTATTGTACTTCATCAGGTGCTCTGGTAGTTTATAAAACCCGGCACATGTTGGAGTACATTCAATGTTTGGACAGGTATCAACTAATTGACATTATTTTTATTTCCTTGTATTTTTCAATTAAATATATAAAATGATGTTTCTTTTTGTGCGACAATTTTTTCTCTCCATATATCATCATCTACTTCGAAATATTCAAGAGCCACCAAGTCCTGACAAAAGCCAGACGCCTATGATAGTGTAAATTTATAGTTCCAGTGGACAATAAAACCCGGGAATCGACAATAAAAGTTTTAAGTGTTAAAAAGACTAACAAAAAAATGTTGTCTTTAAGATTTATGTTTGCATCTTTGAATATAAACCTGATAACTAAAATACATAAAAATAAAATAAAAATGGATATGAATATGCATATTTTTCAAGTTTTTTTTTCTTCATCTTAACAATCTTTCAGCTGTTCCTTCTAGATATCTTTGCATCGAAAAACAACGATAATCGCACCCTTTTACACAAACATCAGAAGTTATCTTAAATAGCTTGTAACTTAATTATCGACAAGAAACCAACAATTTACACGGTAAGCTATTTAGCATTTGTCATTTCAGCAAGCCAGCGACCATCGAAATCATATAATTAACCTTTGCTGTTAAACGTAAGAAAACTGAAATTATTAATATGTCATAAGAAATAAGCGACGCTTAAACGGTAGTTATAATTCAATGTAAATTCACTCAACAAGTAAAGACGTAATGGCAGACATATCAATTAAACTTATACTTGTTTCAATGTGCTTTTCTTTTGAAACAGGTGTATTTCGTTAAGCAGCTTACTTATGCTGGGTAGGCTTCTTCGCAATCGATTTGCATAATTTAAGCAGCTTTTGGGTGTGTTTATGTACTTATTTTGGGATTGTAGGGGCAAAATAATTTGTTTACGGATAGTTGTTATTCTAGATTAAATTACTATTTAATTTGTCGGTTGGAATAAAACAATTTAGTAAATTAATCAGTTATTACCAACTACACAAGTAGATACCTTTTAAGAACAATTCCAGAAAACTAATCAATCATAAGCAGGGCCAATTTTCGCTGTAAACGGATTTCCATCTTATTAGAGTGTTGAGTACAGTTATTTTTGTTGCCATAAAAAGCTTGACTAGGTTTGGTAATTTGATAAAACAAATTTGTGGATATCATGTTGTAAGCTCTTAATATATCTTAAACACAAACCAATTTGTACTGAAATGTTGAAGATTTTGAGGATCTTAAGCAAATACAATATTTTAAAATATAAAAAAAAAGTGATGTAATTATTTTTAAGAACAGAAGCCGAATTAAATATATTATTTTTATTAATAGAGTAAAAAAAAGATTTTAGTGTTTCAAAGCAAGGTCAAAAAAATCAGGTAAATTTACTCCATAAAAGGTGAATGAATTGGATAGAACTTCTTTAGGGGATATCGATCAATATATTAATTTTTGCCAATAAAAGTACAATATTAATAATTGTTTCATTAAAATCTTTTTTATCCAAAATTAAAAAAAAAATATTTTAACAACTAATTCCAATTTAAGATTTAAAAAAGGTATTTCAAAAATTTGTTTCAACATCTTCATTTTATCATATTTTTTTCTTAAATAACATAAACATTTTCCATGCAAAATATGTTTCTTCAGAGGAACATTTTTTAAAAAACATAAATTTTTTTCATGTAAAATATGTTTGTTTTTAGATATAAGTCTACAGAATGGCAACAACAAAAGGAATTTATGAAACATCTTCCATATGCCATTAAACTTGTGTAACTTG
>JANSTS010007134.1:0-14733 GCA_026546915.1 Sylvicola fuscatus
TTTTGATTGGATGATTCGATGTTCAAGGCCACTAACACATGAGTCAAATGGTTAAAATTTTTATTTACAATATTTTGCAGAATAACAAAAGTAATAAAACTTATTACAAATGAAATGAGTATGAGAGTCAGTTGTTAGTCTGACTTAGTAGGAATCGGTTTGTTGAAAATTGTGCGCGAATTACACAGTTCAAAGTTACAGGTGTTTTTAGTTTCTTTTATCCAACTTTTTTATGTGCATTTGTTGGTTATGTGATTATCAATTTAAGTAAAAAAGTTACAGTGATTTTATTTGAAGGAAAATGGAAAAAAAAGAATTATTACAAATTTAGAAGGTGAAAGTTTTGGAAAATATAATTTTTTGCTATCAATTGTTAAAGTTTACACTTAAGATAATTTTGTAAAGGAAAAGAAAAATAAATAAGTGTGAATTTTTAAAGAGTTTGTTATTAAAGTGAAGTGTATAAAATATGTGTATGAGGATGATGAACCTGAACAAGAACCAGCCACAACGACGTCAAGAATAGATTCCAAGAAGTAACCTCTCGCATTCATCCAGAATCAAGTAAGTGACTGTTTACAAAGAAGTAGAATAAAACATAATAAAATGGTTTTCTTGAAGTTATTCAAAAATTGCTTATTCGTCCAGTTATGAGAGTATTTTTAAACTAAATAAATAAGTATAACTCAAGAGCCCATATCACCCACAAACGAAAGTACATATATTTTTATATAAACACAAAATGAATTTTTTAACGACTTAAAATTCGAATTGTATGTAATTTTACTGCGTTACAAATGAAACCTAAAAGTTAAAACTCCTTTTAATGCGATCTCAAGTGGTTGGGAAGTTGCAAATGTTACCATTTTCATCTGTGGCACATCATACAATTTCCAATGGAAGCAGCAATTAAACTGCATACAAGTAATAAAACAAATTTTTATGATTAAAGTCAATTTATTGTATTTCGCTTTACAAACAATGCGCAAGTCACAAAACATTACAACATAACTTAAGTTTTTGGAGTTCACAATATTCCCAAAACTATACAGTTTCAGTGTTTATTCAATTCAAAAAAGTTCGTCAATCATACATTTTACAAGATTACAACAAATCAGAGAAAAGACATAAAAAACGGCTCAGTGGCAGGCACAGAAACAATTTAAACCTATTTTGTGCTATTTGAATTGACGTGTTGGTGCATCACCAGTGTTTTCTTAAGTGTTACAAATTACAATTTTTCAACGGTAAGTGTACTTTTGAAGTTTCTTGGAATGTTAGAATTTCAAGAAATGTGTTTTTTAATATTTTTTATACTAATGTTACGTTCTTAAACATTCAACCTAATTTCTGCTGCAAATGCCTACAGTTTTCATACTATTTTGCTTTCTTGGGAATGTAATAATGCTTATCTTAATATAGAGAATCGCTGGAAGATTAATTTGTTCGATATAACCACACCTAAATACCAATTGCAAACTTATAAACTTGAACTAAGTAACATACCAAGATTAAGAAAATTAGGTTATCTACCTTTCATTCACAAACATAAAGTTGATTTTTTTATTTCCGTTTGTTTTTAGAGTTGATTTGTTATAAGGTCATGATTGTTGTAAAAATATGTTTACAAAAGTTTCGACAAAAATGCATAACAAATGGCTGGTGGATGATAAAATGCATAAATTTGTTTAGCAACATTAATGATGATGAACATAATTGCAATGATATCAATAAACTATAACATTTTAGCAATTGTTGCATTTGTTTCTGCCAACGAGTAGCTGGAATACTGCCAAACGTCTAGAAGCATTTTTAACGGTAAGCATGCACCATAAAGTTGTCAAGTTCGGCTACAAAACAAAACGAAAAGTTAATTCAAGTCGCGTTTACTTTTAATCACTCCCAAGAAAGCAAAACAAATAAGAAAAGCACCTGCCTAAACAAAGCAAAAGAGAAAATAAAAAAACCCTGACTCACTAGGCGATTGGATTCTTTTTCATCAACTCAATATCAGCCTTCATCATATCCTCCACTAGATCGGGGAACGACACCTTTGGCGTCCAGCCCAACTCCCGTTTCGCCTTGCTAGCGTCGCCCAGCAACAAATCGACCTCAGTCGGTCGGAAATACTTAGCATTTACTTTAACTCTAACAATATCGGTGCCGCGTTCAACGCCAATCTCATCAACACCGCTGCCCCGCCACTCAATCTCTCTGCCAATGTATTTGAAGGTGGCCTCCACGAACTCGCGTACACTGTGCGTCTCGCCGGTGGCAATGACAAAGTCCTGTGGCTTGTCCTGCTGCAGCATCATCCACATTGCCTCGACATAGTCTTTGGCGTGGCCCCAATCACGTTTCGAGTCCAAATTGCCCAGCTCGAAGAACTCCAGCTGATTGAGCAGAATTTTCGCCACCGATCGTGTCACTTTGCGTGTGACAAAATTCTCGCCGCGACGTGGCGACTCGTGATTGAATAAAATACCATTGCAGGCGAACATGTTGTAGGCTTCGCGATAATTGATGACTATCCAAAATCCGTACATTTTGGCACACGCTAAAACAAAATTGTCAGCAAACTTCTTAAGCCTAATGATAATCAAAACTTACCGTAAGGTGAGCGCGGATAGAAGGGTGTCTTTTCATTTTGTGGCGTCTCCACAACTTTTCCATACAACTCAGACGTTGATGCCTGATAAAATTTGACACGCCCTTCCATTCCACTAGTTCGAATGGCGTCCAAGAGTCGCAGTGTGCCAACTGCATCCACTTCAGCTGTGTACTCACTTAGGTCAAATGACACTTTGACGTGACTCTGCGCCGCCAAGTTGTAAATCTCATTCGGTCTTACCAGACAGATGATTTTCACGAGACTGCTGCTGTCTGTCATGTCACCGTAGTGCAGTTTCATTTTACCGCCCTGATGGTTCTTTGGATCGGTGTACAAGTGCTCGATTCGCGATGTGTTGAACGTGCTGGCGCGTCGGATGATGCCGTGCACTGCATATCCTTTGTCAAGAAGGAATTCCGCCAAATAGGAGCCATCCTGGCCAGTTATTCCGGTTATCAGTGCAACCTTAGGTCCTTCTGTGTCTCCGTTGCCAGTCGATGACATTTTGTGTTGGGGCAAATTTTAAACTATTCGGAATATCTTTAAGCTATCTTTTTATTATCAATCAGCCAGTTGACACGCAATCAACTAGTAGTTATCAGTTCACACACACGAACAGTCAACAATTCAAAGTGGATTGACTAAATGTCTCTTCAATTGAGCCTTTTTATTGTTCAATTGAGACTTTTTATCGACGTCAAACTAAACATTTATCGACGAGCACTTGTAACGTGTACAATTTTTTTTTTCGTTGAATGCACCAATAATGATAACAAAAATATACATATGGTATAATTAGTTGCTTTTTTTCTTTAGGAATTCATTTCATGTGAGACAAACAACAAAAACAAATTAATATCTTGACAGCCGGTTGTTTAAGTTTTTAATGAAAGTGACATTGATCAGGTTGTGCAACAGTCCAAGATTAAATTACCCAAATCCTGAAACTCGGGGCCCTTTTGTCAAGTTTTACTAAATTTTTGTTGATTTATTTTTTTAAAACTTTATAAAAAACTTTTTTTTCAACGAAAAGACTTTGAATTAAATTAAAATTAGCCAAATGTAATTAAATTTTGTTCAGAATACAATATTTTCGAATTTTCTAGTCAGCACGCAGCCATTTATTGACAGTTGTCATCAATCGCGCTATTGTCAAAGTTGTCATCTAATTCGCACTAAAGAAATTGAGTTCAATAAAACTTTACGTGCGTCTTAAAATGTTTTGCTGAAAATTTATTTAATCAGTGTTAATTGTTAATATTAAATTCTAATTTTGTGCATCCGTTAAAGTTCCGCGACGAGACGATGTGGTGTAAAGTGTCGGGTGTGATTTTGTTGTTCGTTTTACTAGAAAGGGCGTCAATCGGACATGTAAGATCTTTCACTTTTTTTAAAATAAAAAAAGAAAAACAACAGAATAATTGCTCATTAAACACTCACAACTTTTACAGGCACAATCATACGAAGACAAAAGATGCAAATGCATCTGCCCCAGCATCAAATCTGTCTTGAACAACACACAAGAAACAGATCGAATGCTGATTATTGATAATGTTCCACCAAACAAGTGGTATGCTTCAATTTAATTCACTTTTAAATAACTTTCAATAAGTAAAATAATAATTACAGCAATTGTGATGGCGTAATTCTGCCACGTCTTGGCCAAAAGCTCAAGGAGAGGGGTCAGGAGTTTTGCCCGCGTTGTGAGTGCAAGTACGAGAATCGAAACACGACAATCATCAAGGTGGTGGTCATCATTGTGATATGGATAATTTCGCTGCTGGTCGTCTACATGCTGTTCCTCATCTGCTTAGACCCGCTGCTAAACAAACGCGTCAAGGCCAACTACCAGGAGCACACCAATGAAGATGTAGATACTGATTCTGTTTTCTCATACGATCCGTCCAAACCAAGCGATTCCATTGCATCCGCCCATAAGATTAATTGAGATTCATTCAATTATCATCACTTAGACGAATTTATTTATGATTTTAACATTTTAACCGCATACTTTAATTTAGCTTCAGTTTTGCAATAAATTTAATGTTTTATGTTGTTTTTGCTTGGTTTGCTTATTAACAGCATTTGGATCAACATGCATCCAATTTTATGTTTTAATATTTGAGTTTAAATTCAGCCAAGCCACCAACTTTCGGAAGCGCTAATGATTGCTTTTCACTTCCTATCACTTATCATTGTGTGCTAAATGTTTCTAACTTTTTCATATTTAAACTAACATTTCCATCTAATGAAATCGTTTAAAATAACTTATTTGCAACATTTAATTTCTTAATTTGCTACTCCAAGTACCAGTGTGATCCTTATCTTTTGTTTTTCTTTGTTTTTATTCTAGAAAATTCTGAAAGTCCCGCTTTTATCCTCATCCCTTCATTCTGATAAATCACATTAACTATAGTTGTTCTTACTAATCACAATCATGCGCGTATTTCTACCCCAGGACGAAACAACGATTGGCGTGCCGGCGGCGGCAGCTGGCTCTTCGCATCCCATGGGCGTACGAGGTAATGTGCTTAATCGTGTCGGCCACCAGCAGGACAAGTGGAAGCGCCAAGTGCGCGAACAGAGACGCAACATCTATGATCGTCACACAATGCTAAATTAAACAGTCAAACAATTTACAGAGACGAAGGAAGACCTTACATTTATATATCAAAGAAAACTACTTAAGATTTACCACATACGAGCTGTACATTATTAAATATATTGCATGCAGTCGTTTCCCATTGTATGTGAGATATTCAGCATTAATATAGTATTTAATAAGAATTGTACTTTCTTTAGTTAAAAATACTGGGTTTGAACTGTCCAATTTTATGGTTTCTCTTTATTTCAGAGGTGAATATTATTTATTGAATTAAAAAATCAATGAAATCTTCCAATCATTCTTTAGCTGATTTGATAATTTAAATCGGAAACTAATGATTCAAGGTCGTTCCTAAGATTCAAGATAACTATTAAAAATTTCAAACAAACAGTTTCGTTTTTGGAAATTACTTCTTCACTATTGTCCTTAAATTCCCAACATCCAACTCGGGATGCTTAATCTATTTGTTCTTTTGGAAACATATTTTTTAACATTTAATATTATATTATAATATATGATATTAAATCGGTGAAAGCAAAGTATGAACATAAAATATGAATATGCGATAAGCAATACTGACTTAAAATATTAGTAAAATTAAAATTGATGTCATAAATTTTAAGATACCTTTAATTATCTTATCCTTTAAACCACTTCTCGTAATTTGCACTTGCTGGTAAAGAAGTTAGTTAAATAAAAAAGTTTTATGTTTTAACATGTCGCCAAATGTCGTACAATAATGTTCAAACAATAAAATCATTAATTTACATATTTATATTGATCAATGATTATATGTTTAAAAAATGATTTGAATTTAAGAGCTGCATAACGGATGAATGACAGATTAAAATATTTTCCACAAGTTCTTGAGTTATCTAGAAATTTGGTTTTCTTGCAATTTTAACTTATTACATCAGAATGCTTTTAATGAATTTCAATGAATAACTCTTCTTCAATTTTTATCTGAATATATTTTTTGCCTTATTGGAATGTCTTCTTCTTTCTTGTTATTTGATAAACATTTCCTTCTATCCTTTGAATTTTCGTTTTCTTCTTTAAAGTCAATAACTTTTAATAACATATTATAATTTTTTTTACAACAGTTTGTTGTGTTCCCTTCCAGCAACATGAACTTCCCTGCTAAGTTGTTTTCTTTAATAATAAAGTCATGATTAAAGAAAAAAAAAAATGGAAAATAAGTCTTCGTGAGATGTTCAAATGTTAATATCAGAAATACTAGTCCAACGCCCTTAAAAATAATAAAATAACCAAAACTAAATAAAAGAATTTATTACTTTTAATATAGTTATGCATTTATTCTTTTAATTTTAATGGTCATTATATAAAAGCATAAATCCCAAACAAATCGACTGCCAACAACTTTAAAATTTTAATAAACTAAAATCTTAAGCTTAATGCTCTGAGATGATACATACAAACTTCATGTACGAGAACAGTAAAATATTAAGGCTGAAAGTATATGTAAAATAATGTGGTACGTTCTCTAAGAGTTAAAACTAAGAAGAGGCTTCATGTTCAAAACATTCTCCATTAGTGAGACAATTGCATCCAATTGGTTGGCGTATGAGTAATTGTGAAATGATCTGGTGCTTCCCACTATTGTTCAGCTGCCAGCTTCTCGCTCTCGATGAGCCTTTCAGTGTCAGATGTCTTCGATGGGGTGGCGGCAGTCTCGTCGTTAAAATCAAATCCTGGCTCGTCGTCCGCATTGTTCTTGTTATCGGTAGATACTTCAGTTGATGCACCATTGATGTTGCCATTCTTTTGTGGCTCATTCTGCAATGTTAATTTTTTGTATCGTTTTAAACATTCACAACATCAGAGATCTAAACTATTGGCGGTATTGCTATACTTAAAACGTCCAAAAAATACAACTAATTAACTACAAAAAAAAATCAAAAAAGCGCAGCACGACATTCAGAAAACAGATGTCAAACCTCCTCATCTTCATCTTCACCACTATCACTGTCACCGTTTTCGAGCAATGGTTTTTCGTCTTCTTGTTCCTGTGTTGGTTTGGAGTCATTAGTTTCACCGGTGATAGCGTCTGTATCTGTGTCATGTGACTCTGATTCTACTTCCTTATCCGTAACGTCTGTATTATCAGATTTTTCCGTGACAACGTCTTCTTTCTTATCTTCGTCTGGTCGTGTCTCATCCTTTTTTTTTACATTTCATTTTGCCAATTTTGAATTTTTGTTGTGCAATTTAATTATTATTTATTATTGTGTCGGGGTTGATTTTGGTGGGAGCGTGAAAAGTAAATGTTCAAATATTTAGTTGGGTGTTTGTGTATAGGTAACAGTAGGTAAAAGTTGAGAAGAAGTAATTTACATTTCATGCACTTAAATACTGTCTTTTATAAACAATTTTAAATATTTTATGTGAGGATTTGTTCTTAAGAAATTCAAAAATTGTTCTATGAAATACTTAAAAAATGTAGTTTTAACAACCATTTTTGAGTTTTACTCAATGAGCCAATTTTTAAGGAACTCTCGAGAGACAATAAAAATAATTTCTTTTTTCAAGTATGATAAGATTTTCTCATAAATATGTTAGTCGTGTGAGAACCCATCATTATGGTATCTCGTTTGTTAAGCTACTCGAAAATTATTAACATACATTTTTGACATTCTTGATTATTCTTGATATGACCAAAGTATTGCTCATTTTAAACATGAAATGAAATTCCTTGTCTTGGAATTGAACTATTAAAACCACAAAATGAGAGTTAGTTCTTGGCAACATACATAATTAACATGCAAAAACTGTGAAAAAATCGGCCGACATCCTTTTCCAATTAAATAGTATAAATCTATAACTATTCAAAAATATAGTTCGAAGAAAGGAGAGTATTTACAATAGATAAAAATTGAACTGCAACTGGAAATGACATCATATGTATGTACAAAGGGGGCAAACCAACGAAGCACAACAAATTCTTACAGTTTGCTGAATTGGGCGTCAATTTGACGAAGACCCTCACCCCAATGTGGAATTTACACGACTTTGCCAGCTAAAGTTACGAAAAACAATTAAGCATGTTTTGTTTACAAGCCTACTGTACAATCGTGGTTCTTAGTAACACCAAAATGTATAATTCAAGAAATTAATAAGCGTATAAAAATAGTGAAAATATAGTTAATTGGCATACACAAACTTGCGGATAATAAAAGTTGTTAATTAAGCGCCAACCTCTCGAGTGTTTGTGTCTAAAGTGTGTTCTGTTTCTGATGAGTACTCTCTGGACTCCTGAATTTTGGCGGCTGCAACGTCAACGGCATCCTTAAGAACAACCTTTTCCTCCACAACCACAGCAGAATCTTCGGTTAAGATTTGGTCGCCATTGGTATTGTGGTCATTTGGTGGAGTGTTCTTCTAGTTTAGATTTGTATTTCAGTGACTCAAGTGCAAGATCTCAAGATTTTTATGTTTTTATCTATTCGTGTACCTTGGCTACTTTGAAATTAAGATTTGTTTTTCATTACAAAATGTAATTTCTTATCAAATATTTTAAGTCATACCAAAACAAAATGTTAACATTAATTTAATTGTAGGGACTTGTAATCTTTGATGAGAGGACAAGCGCTTTAGCAATTTGTAAGCATTTTATTATTCATTACTCTTAAAATAATATATTTTATAATTGCAGTTAAAAATAAATTAGTATAAACAAATTGCTAAGTTAAAATACAAAAGCAACACATAAAATAAAACTAAATGGATTAATTTTCAATAAATTGCATTTTATTTTGTTAATAATTTTCTTAAATACGCATTATATAAATTAATTATTTATATATTATATATAATAATATTTTGTATATAATATAATAAATATTATTATCGTTTTAGAAAAATAAGAAAACATACTTAGCGTCTAATTAACAGTTGGTTTAATTTGCTTTTGTTTAGTTGAATAAATGTCGTCAATAAAGATGTTTCTAGCAGTTAATTTTTTTTATTTTTGCGCACATTAATCAGCTATACAGATTAGCCAAATGTCATTTACACTGTCTTTAATTTAACAATAATTAAACGTACGTATATGATTCAATCTTCAAATGTTTGTCAAGCCGCGCATCAAGATAAAAAGCTTATTAGCGTGGCGTTAAATTAATAATTTTGTAATTTATTGGTGAAGATAAAGAAACAGAAGTGATTTCAGTACAGTAAAACTCGTTAAATGTGGGAAGTTCTAAATTGTATAACCAATAGACTATTTAAAGTCGCAATTTTCTTGGGTTTAAAGTTTTTTAAATAAAATTCTATTAAGGGGTTTAATAGCATGAAATAAATGGAAGACAAATTGGATACCAATTACATAAGACGCAAGTAAAAATCTACTCAATCGTTGTGACAACCAAAAAAGTTTAATGTTCTTGTGAGTTTTACTGCATCAAATGACTACAACCAGATATAAGAATAAGAAAAACCAATATTGGTCTAAGGTTATCGTTTCATAAAGTGTCGGTTGACGTAAGGCAGTTTAAGGGTGAGGAATATTTTTCTTTTCAATGAAAACCTTCGCGAAAATTCCTATTTTTCAATTCCACAATTCATAGAATTCTAATAAATGGATTTTACCAGCAATTCATTCGTTTAAATGTAACAAGATTATTATTAATAAATCTTTAATCAGCTTAAAATTGATCTAAAAAAACGACTGGCAATTATACGAATTCAGAATACTGAAAAAAACATGATAATTAAAAAGCCAGGCGAAAATTGAAATTTTATCTAAAAAGAAATGAAACTAAACGAACAATTGTATTTAAATTTGCAGAGCCATGCACATTGAATGCATTTAAGCGCGCTTAATTGCAGCTGTATTTTTTGTTTTACATATATTTCATGTTTTGATGTTGAAATATTTATATTTAATTATGAGAAAATCAATTATATGTAAACTAACAAGGCAGAATTCATAGTGTGGATATTGAAGAGAACAAAAGAAAAGGAAAATCATTAAAGAATGTCAATCTCATCAAACCTCGTTTGCAACAGCCGTTGTATTCTCCTTGTTCTCCTCTTCGGCGACCTCCTTTACGGCGGGGGCGTCGGCGGCGTCAGCGTCCGGCGCTGGGGTCTCCTCTGATTTGCCATTCTCAGCCTGTTTGGCCACCATCGTGTTGTTCAATTCAATAGCCGCCGTCGAAATGGCGTTCAGTTCGGCTGGCGCCAACTTGCAGAACTGCTCCAGCGTGTCAATTTCATTGTTGAGATCGAATGCATCGTAGTCGCCGCAGTACTCTTCGTCGTTGAACATCTGCGGTGGCAGCGGGTGACGGGGATCTGGGTCGCTGATTGTGGAGCCTTTGCTCTTGGAGTTGGCCTGCATAAACTCGCGCTCAGGCTCCTTGCCCGGCTCAGTGATGTCCACCAGCTCGTAGTTAATGTGTTTACTATCGAGGATCATGAGAACGCGTTGTTGACGCTTCTTCACCTATAAATAATGGCAATAATTAATGCGCATTTTTTCGAATATTTATTGTTAACGGCATCAAGGCGCTTTAAAAATAATGTAGGAAGCCAAAAAATGCTGTACGACATCACTGAAACTGAATTCAATAAATACGCGCGCAATGTGAGGTCGTCGGTCCGCAATGCGAAATGCCGGATGCGCACAATGCTGCAACGTATAAGTGCATTCAAGGGCAATTACTAGATTGATGTGCAACAATTCAGGCGTGAGACAATGGAATCGGCGTATAAGCATGTATTAGATGAGCCTTCTCGGACCCACGACTTTGTCATCGAAAATATTCTACAAAGAGCCACAAACTTATTTAGCAACACAAAGAACATAAAGAATATCAGCTTCCTCTTCCTATCGTCTAGCCACAACAAGTTCGTCATATCAAATCGTTTCCGGACTTCGAAGAATGGACTGATAACCATTAATCCATTTGAGGCATTTCCATTTCCAATGAATTGCCGCATCAACAACTTTCTATCCAATAAGAAAATGAGTCAATTGGGGGCAAGACGATGTTGCAACAGCTGCCTAGTTATGGCCATTCAATTAAATCGCAGCAAAAAAGATGCGGCTGAACATATGTTAGCACGCCAATTGGGAGCACGTACATGAACTTGTAACAATTGCATTAATTGCCTGCTGGCATGCGAGCTGACGACGCCAACAACAGCGATACCACAATAATTGCAATTGATTTAAGAGATTTCTGCGGAGAGCTCAAGATAAAGACAGGCGAATGGCGCAGTATAACCTTATACGCATCGCTTGTCCTCCGTGCAGTGCATTCACACATGACAGCATACAGCAGTGCGGCCGGCAAGCCAGACATGCACCGCCGTCTCTTCATCTGTCGCTAACCAGACTCTGCAGATGATCATCCCCAGATAGGCGGGATCTAACACTTTCATTAGCTACTTGACTTTGGCACACGAGGAAGAAGGAACAAATCAGCCAAACACACGCGATTTTTTTCTGTTTTTTTTTTTTTTGTTGTGGTTGTTTTCTCACAGTCTTTTCACCGGATTTTATTTTTAGATCGTTTGTCAAGGTTCGTTTACTCTGCATTTTCTATTTTCCCTCTTAATTCTTCTTTATTTATATGCGTTCACAGTTTCTGTCGAACGCAGCAGAATTCATTTTGAATCGTAGTTCATCCATATTTGGTGAAATTTTTAGATCCCGAAATTGGTTCCAAATAGATTTTTTTCCTCTTTCAATAAGTTTTTGACCAAACTGTCATCTATCGCATCCAAGAAGAAACGGACACAATCATGAAATTTTATAAGCCGAACAAATACACTGGCAAAAAGAGATGTGTCACTGCCATATAAATTACACACAAAAGTACCAGCGCCAGTGTATGGGGCGCCGGCCTACGCCCTCGAATGCACCTGCGTGCTTTCTCCGCCACAGGAGCTCCCATCTTCGTGCACATTTTTCACAAATGCCAATGGCAAATCAGTTTCTTTCCTCTGCTGCACTTTAATTACCTCTTTGCTGCCAGACATTCCACTGATGTACACTTTGAAAACCATTTTGTTATTATCTTTTTCGCGATTAAATTATTCTTCGGACACGGTTTTATTGATTTTCGGCCAACTAAACTACATGCAATCAAGTTCAATTGGAATTTTAAACACGTTTACGGTAAGACGGTAATAGGACAATCAAATGTTCTACTATTTTCGATTCAACTCCACTTGCTGTGGCTATAATCAGGAAATAAAAAAACAAAATTTTCCTTGATTCTCGTTTAAACTCAAATGTATATTGGTAGTTGGATACGTTTTGACTTTTGGCTAAGATTGTTCGACTTTTTGACTTTTCTCTTTTCGTCAGTGGTACCAACTGACAGCGGCTGAGCTCTTCGGACGGTATTGCAGATTCTGAGCGTCTTGACTCGATTTTATATTCTAATTTTTTTTAAAGAAAGTGGCAGTTGACAGTTAAAGTTTTGCAAGGATCTCTTTTTCAAGAAATGAATCTTTATTAATTAATATCATTTTAGTTTTATTTGAATATTATGCAAAATAATTGGGGCAAAAAACTATTATAGAATTCTAAATTGTATTGTATTTGTTTTTCAAACTATAATTTAATTTGTTTAACTAGACTCTGACCATATAAAGTAAAACGCCAATTTTTGCAAGTGACTAATGTGGTAAAAAAAACTAGCGAAAACCACAAAGGCATCTCACTTCTCAGCTGTTTCTTCACAGCAAATTCGGGTTATCAAATTCTGCTTTGTATACAAACAGTTCTTTATCAAAGGTCATTGTTAATCTAGAAAGAGTGAGTTGATGGTCAGAGCACCATTGCGATGCATTGAATTATTCTTTGAAAAATACTGCTCAAACGACGATGATTCGTCTCGTTTTCTTCCTGTCTTGTGCTGTCCTCTTGCAAATTTCTGCATCAGGTAAATCTTATTAAGTGGTAAAATAAAATAGTCTAATTAATTCGACTTGCAGGCACAAAATCCAGTCCCGAAAACGAGGAGTACTTCTGTAAATTATTGAACAAATATGTAAGAGCAAAATCCATCAGTGGATTGACTGTGAATTGCAACGAAATAATTGGAACCAATTTGAACAATTCGGTAACTGTAGAGGTGACATTTCCTGGACTGGCAGCGCATGGAAACAAATATGATAAATCTGGACCATTGGAGGAAATAATGGAAATGGTGGTACCATTGGAAAATACCTCGTCCAAGAAAGAGGTGCTTATGAATTGCATGGCCGTAGACTTGTACGTAACGATAAAGGCGCAAATGGAGAATCGCCCAGTGCCAATTGTTCCATGCAGAGAAAGTGACGGAATGGTGACCACCAAGCTTAAGTTCTTTGTTAAAGATGTGTACAACCACACACAGGACATCTACTACATGTCTAAAATGAGTGATAGGTTTTTCAAAGTGACTGTTATCTCAGATAATAGTGAAACTGTGAGCGCTTCATTTTCTGGACGACACAATTATTATTGTACATTAATTTCAAAATATGTAAATGCAACATCGTTGATTTATCCAAAACTGAATATCAATTGTAACGAAGTGGCTGTGGATGGTGGCAACAATCATATTATCTTGAACATTTCCTTCCCCATCAATAACTATCGGACGACAGCAATGTTGGGAGCGAAGGCGATTTTAATCATCCTTAGAGATTATATGCTCTGCCAGCACAGAATTGAGATGCCCAATGAAATGCGCTGCGATTATATTGATGGAATAGTGGGAAAGGCCCGCAACAATGGAATGCCGATGCGAGTTGATGTGAAATGTGTTGAAAATCTCGATGATGAGCCGTTGGTTAATTTGGAAGCTTCTTTTGACGTGGCTGATGTGCATGGGTATGGCGTTTTTACAAGAATTAAAGAGTTTTCAGAACTTTCTGTTGAGGATTTTAGTGCCATGGCTCAATATATTTATGTAAAAAAAATGACCAATACTGCTTCCAACAGTTTTGAATGTGCAGGATTGGATATTGTTTAAATAAAAGAAATGTTTTTAATGATTATAAAATCAGATATGTACTGTAATTTAAGAGATTTTTGTTAACATAAATATGAGTAATCTCAAGAGTGTGTGCCAGCCTTGATGAGAAACAAATATTATATTTGCCGTACGAGTCGCAATGCCTTATTTTAGTAAAATTCAAAAGGCGAAACGAATGATGTCGTACAACATTTTTTAGCATTCTCAAATTTGTGTGTAATATTCTACAAAAACAATTAAAAGTATTCTTGGTTTAAAAACATGTTTCTAGTTACTGAACAGGATATTATGCCAGCTAAATAGTTGTTTTTTTTTTGCACAGGACTTGAAAAGTTCTTGCTTCTCACTGTCAAGTGTGATGAAACCGTCAATACAATTCGACCTCTACAACTGATTGCATTTAAAGGTTTACGTCAAAAAACGCAAAAAAAAATCGATTTAATACATTTTTTTTTTGTGACTAAAGAGGAGTTAATGCCGGATAAATTGTTTTTCTGCAAAGGACTTGAAAAACACTT
>JANSTS010007136.1:0-71422 GCA_026546915.1 Sylvicola fuscatus
AACTGTCAAACACTCTCTTTATTAATATCGAATCACATTTTCGAATAAATGTTTTTCCATTTTTAACTAAATCAAGTTTTAGTCGACAAGGGAGAAAATTTATTGGGAGTGAAAATTTTTTGGGAGCAACTCCCATGTATAGCTAAATCGCGGTACTGCATACGAATTATATGGGCAAACATTTGTTTCGCGCTCCAAACAATTGAAGCGCCAACTTTATGGCTTGTCCAAATTTTAGAGTGAAGAATGTGTAGAATTATATCAAAAATGCCAACAAATTGTTCCAAGCGAACTAAAAAGCTTTGCGAAATTTCACGTTAAAATTTTGGTTGACATGGTTGCCAGTTTAGGCATATTATTTATATCGGTGCAGGCGATTTTGAGTGACGAATTGTGCTTGAGAAGAGTCTTCTTGAATCTTGAATGGTTCCAAAAACCATCTCACACTGCACCGGTTATTCGTAAGTATTTCGCCAAAGATTCAACCAATATCGTTCCGCAATCTGTTTATTCACCTTATTTAGTTACGTGTCTGGCTATTGAGCAAACTCAAAAGACCGCTCCTGGGATACCGTTTTGTCTCAATTCAGAGGATAAAAGCCGAATGACGGTCCATTCCGAAGAAGGATTTTTCTAAGTGCTACGATGACTGGAAGATTCGTTGGTATAAGTTTATTGAAACCGAAGGAAACTACTTTGAAGGGGATGAAATAAATTAGATCTAAATTGTTTTAATTTTTGTATGAAAAACAAAGACGGAAATATATGAAAATAATCTTCGAAAAGTAAACTTAAGATATTAAAAAGATGAGTTAACAAAATAAATAAATATTTGTTGGCGAGATTTTCCTTGAAAAACAATAAATTATATGTTTTAGGGAAAAAACAACATATATTTAGGTTTGGTTAAGCCTTTTATATATACTTAATATTTCTAAAACATTTTTTTATTGGGGTCAGAGAGTGACGAAACGAGTTTCCTCGTCATGTCGGATAAGAATAAACATAAACTACAGCATATCGTACTATTAGTCTAATTAGCAAGTTCGCATTAATTCAGGCACTACAATTTTCGATGTCTCGTAGCGTCAATTGAGGATACTTTGTATGTGTTTGGATAAATATGGCCGACATTGGTTCGAAAAGTCACAAAAACAAATTATCATTATCACAGAACATGCAAAACGAGGAATCGAGACCGGCTGCAGTCAGATACAAGCAACTTCGAGAGGTACAAGCGCACGAAAAATGCCAGGACCCCAAGGAACCTCAATGTTCGAATACGCCTTGCACCCCGTCCACAGTGCTGCTCCCTGCCGCTGCTCAGCTCAAACAATCGCACCAATTTCTGTATCGATTCGGCTGGGGCTTCAATAGGTTTGTGTATGCGTTTATCATTAGTCATTACATATTAAAATTATGTATATGCCATAAACCGTTACTTTACTTGTTTTAGACTTAATTATAATTATTTTAAGTTAAAGCAAATGTAATTTTAAAATTATTACAAATTAACATACCTATGCGTCTACATGCATATGAGGACGAGATGTCGAACGATTTATCATAATCCACAACGCCACTACCGACACTAGTTACTCTGATCCGTCGAATTGCCAGAGGAGCCGGGCTTCGGATGAATCAATCCCGGTTTAATCAGAGAACGACATCGATTGTTGTTGTTGTTATTGTTATTGTTGTTGCTGTTATTGTTATTGTTAGAGACAATCACAATGCTGCCGCTGCTTGCGCCAGCCGCACCGCTAGCCACAGTACTGGTTAACGCTGCTCCACCGCCGCCGCCGCCGCCGCCGCCACCGACACCTCCACCTCCACCACCCACAGCATATCCAGTACTTTGCAAAGTATGCGGTAGCGCGGCGACCATCTGCAACGAAGGTGTACTTATGCCATTGGTGAGCACCCGATTGTGGGTGACATTGACTGGCGTGACCACCGTGCTTGTGACGCGCACGGCGTACGCGTGTGGAACAATAACGCTATTGCCTGCCGATGTCACTTTGCAGCTGTTGGATGCCAGTTGAGCTGTCGCCACATTCGACGGTATTCGAAACGTCGGCCCGTACACCATTGGTAAGCCGTTGTTGTGTTGAGTGAGTGGTGTGACAGCAGTGATCTTGGTCGAGCTGGGTATCGACGTCACCATAGAGGAAATAATAGCGGTGACGTTGGCGCGCGACTCTATCGTCATGTTGTTACTGCTGTTGCTGTTGACGGCGTGAAAACTATTTGGTGGCGCTGCAACCGACGCCACTCCATCGCCGATGGTGCCGTTCCAGTTGCACGTGTTCACACTATTGGAAGCGTTCTGATCAGTCGGCTGACTTAATGGTAGTTTGGAGGAATTAAATGCAACCGGTGGACCATCGGTAACTGGTATTGGCGTTGGTTGTTGTGACTGTTGTTGGTGCAGCTGATGATGATGGTGATGCTGTTGCGGCTGGCTATGGCGAAATGTCGTACTCTTTGGCGGTGGTAACAGCGGCATGTTCACGGCCGTCGATGTCGATACCCTCCCAGGTAGTGGGTTCGACTTAGAAAACGTGACATTATTGTTGTAATTTACACTATTGTACTTTCTAGCGTTGTCAATATTATTATTAATGGAATTAGTGGTCACACTGCGTTGACGAGTTGATGAATGTAAACTTGTTGCTGAATCACTTGATGGTAAGCGTCCTATTCCCAGCGAATTGCTTGACAGGCTCTTCGCACCAACTAGTGAATTGTTGGACATTGAAATGCTCACGGCTGTATCTGATTTGCTGAAATGCTTTTTGAACAGGCCTCGTTTTCGCTTCTTTATGCGCGTAGTCACTTCCTTGATGGGAATACGCGAATGAAGGATATTTGCAATGCACGCAGCACGTTTTGAGGTGTTACCACTGGGTGATGTGGACGACGAAGAAAAAGACCGCCTTGATGCGATCCGGTTTCTACTTGTGCTGGAAGAATTACCTGACGAAGGTGCGTGAGCATTGGTGCTTGTGTTGCCGCCATTGTTGGCGGAAACACCACCACCGCTGCTACTGTTACTGCCGCTGCTGTTGCTGCTACCACTTGTGTTAGCGATGCAGCCATTGATAGCCGTACCTTGAGAATGTGAGTTTACATTGTTGGTGTTTATTGTCAGGGAAGCCGGCTGATTGGTGGTGGCTGTATTGCCGCTTTTGGTGAAACTCATAAAGCTATGATGTTGACCACTGACATTGCCGTTTTGCTCCGTGGTTGATATTGTAGCACCGCTACCGTATCGTGCGCCCGTGGTAGGTGAGAAATACGACAACTGCATATGATTGGCATAAAACATCCGTAGAGATTGTTTGCCAACAACGGCGCCATTCGCTAAAACCATGCCATAGCGATTGATGTGTGGCGTTTTCTGGCCACGATATTTGGAGATGTTGGTTTTCATTTCTATCGTATGTGCGCGTTCGGTGCGACTAGTTGACGGTGATGATGTTTGAGCGTCATTCGGCGATGTCTCATCGTTATGAGCTCGCTTTGTACTTCCCACTTCTTTAGCAACACTAACAGCACACACCATTCCCATGGCAAAGTCATTTGATGTCAGCATATCAAATGGATCATCAAATTCATCAGTACAAGCACTATCGACGATGGGAGCAATATCACTGGGCTCAGCAGGTGGCTTTATTATTTCAGCGTCATTTTCGGGCTGTATGACGGCTGACAGTATTTCTAATGACTGCAAACGTTCACTCTCACTTTCCAGGAACGCAAGAACATCCGACTCGTCTAAATCAATACGCACATCGTCCTTGGAGCCCAGTGAGGGCAGATCCAAAAGCGGATGCACCGGAAAGTTATCCAGCACACCACTGTTGTCAGTCTTGAAGTCGCCAACGCCGTCTATTGCAGCCTCCATCAAATCAGGAATGTCACTATTCAGTTTCAACAGATCCTCCTCGCCAATAGATGGCAATGGACCTGCAAGAAATCAACAGTTAAATGTATTCACTAACAAAGGACCTCATTAAAATACATACCATATGGTGAAAGACTTTGCAGAATCGCTTCCTGTATCATATCACTTTGAATTTGCGATATATTCATCGAATCGTCGCCATCAACGCCCAATCCCCCCATTGACACCCCAATCACATTACTATCTAAACTTAATTCACACAAGTTGGGATCGATGAACTGCTGCACTGTTATGCTGGGTTGTAACAGATCCACTGAATGCGAACTGTCGTTCAGCTGCATTGGCTGCTCCACGGAAGCATTCACGGAATCATCTTTGCGCATTATTTTGCTCTGATAGGACATGTCATCCCACAAACACGCTGGATCATCCTGGCGATATCGCTTTTGGGCCGTTGGTGCAGTGAACACGCCAGAGGGACACAAATCAAATACATTTGCCAAAGCTGCCACATCGCTGGCCGATACATTCATATTGTTATCAGATAACTTCACTTTTTGATCATGTTGAACACTCTTGGCCATAAAGTCTAATGGATAGGTATTATCTTTGAAAAAACACAATGGCATTTGACTATCATTAAGTAGGTCCTCATCAATGTCGATGTTCTCGGACTCGTTACAATTTATCACTTTACTGCTGCTATTACTACCGCTTCCGCCGCCATCACCTGCAGCGTCGGCTGTTGTTGTGTTTGTCCCCGTCATAACATCACCAGCCATATCGCCGGCTCCGTTCTCATCTTGAGAGCCATCAAAGAAAATATCGTTTGAGTCGCCCTCAAACAGCGGCATTTTCTTGATGCTGTCTGCCGTCACTTGCGTTATGCTCAGTTTTAACGAACAAGATTTGGATATCGTTGAGAGGGGATCTAGTAAACTAGCCGACATGCTGTTACTGCTGTTTGAGCTGGACGCGCCACTCAGTAGACTGCGCCGCTCGACATCGAAACTGGACGATGAATTGCTGCTTGACTCAAGCTCATAAAAACCGGTCAAAGCTGCATCACCACCAGCCGAATCACGCATACGTTTTTGAGACTCTTTAGCAATTCTGTGATCAGCCAGCAAAGCGTCAAACGTTTTAGACCTCCCCACAACCAATCGGCGCAATGTGAGCGAATGAGTCTTGCAGGTGAGCGACCGAAAACATGGCTTCATTGCTTCCGTATTCATCACACCACAATGTTTATCTAGATCCAATTCTTTAGTAGTTTTACGAGTGTTTCGAAATCGAACTGGTCGCTTACAAACAGATGCTGATGTCACAGTAGATCCTGTTTTGGCGCCATTTATCACAACTGATTCTAACTTATCCAGTGGCACTCCACCAGAGCCGCTGCTGTCCGAGTATGGCGCCACCATGCCCTTTGCCGGCGAGCCGTCAATAGGTCGGGCATTTGTCATACATGTTGTCCCAGGAATCGGTTTGGTACTAGCGCTGGACGACTTTGTTGATGAATATGTATAGCTGCTAACACGCGAGCCCAAACTCACCGAACAATTCCCACTAGACTGTACAACAGTTTGAACACCAGATATTCCGGCTGCCTCTGTGCTTTTAGTAGCCGATACTAACACCCCTGGATGCTGATTGGGTGTTTTAGTAATGAAATTGCTGTTGGACGTTAATGACTGGCTGGACATCTTTGAACTTGTTTGTAATGATGCAAGTAGTTCAGAGAGTGGTGGAAGTGGCGGCAATGTTGTCGATGGTGACAAATCACTAAGTGAGGGGGCTTTTGACAGACTACTCGTTAAATCATCATCCTCTTCGACCTCGTCACCATCGTCATCGTCTATAATGTCAACAACGATGCACTCTGGTGAGTCGGGATCATCTTCTAGCGATGACGTTTGAAATGCCGTAGTATCTGTCGTCACTGCATTCATTGGCTTTGGCGCGTGTGCCGTAGTTGTCGTTGTTGTGGAAGCCGCTGTCCGAGTTTCAGTCAGGATTGTCGCCTTGGCTGTGGCAGCAGTTGAAGCATTTGTTCTATTCATGAGTGTGGTAATATTTTGGGTGAGGTATCCGGGTATGTGAGTAGGTGTTAATTTTACAATTGGCATCATGTTATGTCCTTTTTTGAAGCTACTCAATGAATGAATTTTCAATTTTGAGGATGATCCACTGCTGCCGCCGCTGTTGTTGCAAAATAACAAGGAAGTTGAGATATTTGATGTAGATATCGACTGATTCAGTTGTTGTGATGTCGGAGTACTAATTGATGGTGGCGCCATTGTTGTGGTCGATGCAGTTCGGGTAAGTGCGAATGACAACGAAGACAAGTCTGGTGGTGAGTGGCTTGTGTAGTAACCGCTAGAGCAACTAGATGACTGGGATGACGAAGACGACGACGAAGAAGACGACGAGCATGATTGCGATACTGACACTTCCATGCTGCCGGTGGTCTCATTCAGTTGTATTGACGCGTGCGTCAAATTCTTCTTTCTCATTATTTCCAGCAGAATACTGTGGTGACGATATTTCATGTGATTGAACAAACCTTGCGCCTTTATAATATCACCACAATAAGTACAGATAATTGCTTTGAATCGTTCGTTCTCCGGGCACAAACCGTACAGGCCCATGTCGTTGTAGTTGAGTCGCATCACATTTTTACTGTTGCAGTGCACTTCATCACATTTGCCTAGAAAAAACCCATTTAGTTGAATTGAATTCTGTTTAATGAATCTGTGCCAAGACTTTGACTTACTGTCCATGACGAATGCCGACCATTTGCTGCCTCGCAAACTATGGAGATTCATGACCGGCTCTCTGCTAGCTTTGTATGGTTTCGTTTGTTGCGAAATCAGGCCATGTTGTTGTGGCTGAGGTTGAGACATCTTAAAATTAGTGTTGCTTTGCGATGGTATCGTTTTGCCACGCTTTCTGTTGGCCAGGGGTGATGAGCACGAAGAAAATGAGGGGGGTGACGACGAGGCCGACGACGACGATGACGAGGATGAAGACGACGACGACGATGACGAAGAGGAAGACGACGACGACGACGAGGACGACGACGACGACGAGGACGACGACGACGACGATAGTAGCGAAGCTGATAGTGTTGTCAATGCCATGATTGTCTTTTCATTGACATTTTCGTTTCTTTTGTAGACTAGCAGTAGGATTGTAATGTGACTAGGGAAGTGTCGTTATCTCAATGGGTATGAATAGTCACATTCAGAGCGTTTCAAGTGGGGACAGCAGCAATCATATAAAGCGATATATGAATGCAAATTCAACGCGCAACAGAACTTTAACACAGAAAAACACAGTATTCTGTCGTTGACTTGAGATTACGGTGCAGCGTTTACAGTTCTAGCCAAATCCTTGTGCGTATCTGTAAGAAAAATGTGAACTATTAAAATAAAAGTAAGGTTATGAATGTCAAACGTTGAGTACCTCGAACGAGTTGAGCCGTATGCTGGCAATTATTCAAGATGTGGCCATCTAGAGGTGACGAGTGCTATGTGCAGATTGTTATTGTTGTTGTTGTTGTTACTGTTACGTGGTCGCCTCAAATGGAGTCCACAGTTGTTGGTTATGTTGTCCAGACGTGTAGAGCACTTGTGTCAAACATACCATCGTAACAACACTGCTGTTGGCCGCTGGCATTCGGGATCAGATGCCTGCAGAGGTATATTTGGTAGGGAGATCAATGTGACGGTCTCATCAGTGAGTTGCTGGTGTCACAAGTCGCACTAGTTAATGCAATATCATATTTATCATGTTGGTGGTCATCCCAATAGATCTGCGAACGGTGACCAGCTGACAGTACATACACTACACTGCAATATACCACAAGAGAATTTTAAGATTTTACTCAATTCGTACGCACGCACACACACACACACACGCACGCACGCACACACTCCAGCCAATGAATGAAATCGATGTGTTTGTGAATATGCAAACTCACATATAGTTTTCTATTTAATAATGTCTTGAAACAGTCAAAGTAAACACATTCTCCATGAATTACTTCCTTTCGTCCTTCTACGGCCCATCGGTAGGCGTCTGTTTGTTCATTACATGAATAACGGGGAATTTCTGATGGCCAACAATTTTCAAAAATACAGCCATCGACTTGCCAAACGAGTTTATACTTTATAGTTTACACTCCTTAATACACCTGAAACTTGAGTTGAGTGAGGCGGCCTTTACACACACACGCATCACACACACACGCGCGCGCGCACATTCACGACATGACACCTCTAAGAACCGTCGACTGGACTCGAGAGTCGAGACTCCTCGAGACACAAGAGTCGTAAAACACTTTGGCATGAGAACTAAATGCACATCAAGCACGTGCCGGTTGAGGCCTAACGAGTGTCTCTTGTGGGTTGTGGCGGGCGGCCACTTCCAACCTAAAATGCAACAATACAAGAAGACAAACTTCATAGACTATATCATAATTGAAATTCAAAACACTCGGCTGTAGGCGATTTGTGTCTGACGTACGCTGTCATTCCTGACGTCTTAATTCGCCTGCGCGAGCGCCATAATTTTATGGCGTAAACAAATTATAGGTACAAGTCTACACGTTGCTAAACGTCAAAAATTCTCAACTAAATTGTGTGAAATTCTTTGATGGAATGCGCCTGGACAATTGTTTCATTTCTCTTCTCATCGCGATCCATAAAATTCACTAGTCACATCGTATGCTCCGAACAAAAGCGCACATCAATTTGTTACATAAATATGTTGCCGTTCGACATATAACGGTTCAACCGTCATACAGTCCCGTTTTATTTTTAATTTCCCCACACACACACACACACCCAAGATCTCAGCTCTGTTCTATGCGTCGCCGCTCTCGGTGTCACGGGCTACAGTCCAACGGGCGACAGCTGCAAGCAAAGCGTTCATGGATTCTGGAAGTAGTCCGAAGATTACAAGAGCACACGGGAGATACCCTCCATACACACACACACACACACGCGCACAATCGCTCTCTCTCACGCACACAACAGGACTAAAATTCGCACACCACCACACGATACGCGTATTTTGTAATCAATTATAAATTCAATTTGGCAGGCCAGTCTACGCACCAGAATTCACCTTAAACGCGACTACGTTTTTGCAATTAAATTCACACAATCTGCAGCCGATTGCTGTCCACTAAGATGCGCCATCTAACAATTGCCCACCTGGTTAACTGTACATGAAGAGGTGACAATACAAAATATATTATGCACGCGTGCGACGACAACTCGAATTGCCCTCAGTATTTGGTATGTATTCACATACCGTTTGTCAGCTTGTGCGATATGTGAGTATGTGGTACTATTACGAATGTGCGTGCATGTGTTGGGAAGTTGGGATGAATGAAACTTATATGTTAATATATATAATATTCGATAGCTCAGATATCAGACGGAGGGCCAGGCAGCAAGAGCGTGCAAGGTCGTGCACATGGTCAGAAATTATGGTAAATTCCCACTGTCGAAAAAGTGTTGAGCTGAATTAATGGATGAAGCAATTCTGTTTTAATCACTTGAAAAATACACCATAAGAACATAAAACATAGATAAATGTTTAATTAGGCATTCAACTGCGCAGTGGCGAGGTGCAAACTTTAATTAAAACCATTGAGAAAACATGATCAGTCAAATCTATTGTGAAGATTGTTCGCTTAAATTGTTCAGTTTTAAGTCATAACTGACATGTAAATTGCAAAAGAATTTTTTGGTTATTGCAGCAAAGTGTTTATGTATAAGAAACACCCTGTCAATTTAAGCCAAATATGTAATAGGATTATAGCAACCACCTTTTATGGCAAACTGAATTGATTTATGTGACGCGACGACTGACTAGTGACTAGCCACAGCAGCGAATATCGACGCAATATCTGCTGTATGATTCAACGATTGCCGCGCTTCGTCTCAAATTTACCGCATATAAGCTGCAACCAAATGTCAATTAAATTTTCGTAGCTTTTAGTTTGTTTGTTTAAAGACGTAAATAAATACATAAATGGACATTTAACGAAAAAACCACGAAGAAGAAATGTATTCCTTTTGCTCAATTTTGTAGAAACCGGAAACAAACGAAAACGAATTGTGTAGGCTAGAAGATTTCAGTGAGAAAAGTTTTAGATATCCAAGAAGAAAATGAACGGATTCATCGAGTTCTTTCAAAAAGGAAAGGTACATTTAATCTGTTTATGAAGTTTGGTATGAATGAATGATGTTAAAATAAAGGATCGCAACAATTTAGACGTTTAGGCCAAAGAAGCGATTCACCCAGGGCACTATTCGCTATTCTCTGCACAAGCAAGCTCAAGCCAGTTTGCAGTCTGGCATTAACTTAAGGCAGGTGGTGAAACTGCCACAAAATGAAAACATGAACGATTGGATGGCCGTACATGGTAAGTGACCAACAATTGAGAAATGTGTGAGGCTTACCGCTTCTGTCTTTACAGTGGTTGACTTCTTCAATCGCATCAACCTGATTTATGGCACAGTATCGGAGTACTGCAACGAAACGACGTGTCCAACAATGTCTGGCGGACCTCGATATGAGTATCTGTGGGCAGACGGGGATACGTAAGTATTAACCAGACAATGCAAATACATTTATTTTACGCTCCTTGTCTGTTTCGACAGATTCAAGAAACCAACACCTTTGCCTGCGCCAAAGTACATTGAACTGCTGATGGACTGGACTGAATCTCAAATAAACAACGAGACCGTTTTTCCGGTTTCCACCGACGTACCATTTCCGAAAAGCTTTATACCGTTGTGCCGGAAAATCTTGACAAGACTGTTTCGCGTCTTCGTGCATGTTTACATACATCATTTCGATCGGATCGTCAGCATTGGCGCTGAGGCTCACGTCAACACCTGCTACAAACATTTCTACTACTTTGTGCAAGAGTTTGAGCTAGTCTCACCCAAAGAATTGGAGCCATTGGTTGAGATGACATCTCGCATTTGCAAAGAGTAACCTAGCTATTTATTTGTTTCTTGTAAGTACTTTATCATTTGAAATTTCAATCAGTTTCGCATTTTGTCTGGATACTTAGAAGAAATGCAAGGAATTGTCCCTTCAGGCTATTTATACTTTCAAATGAATAAACAATGAACTATCTCAATTTTATGTAACTGTTACAATTTGTAAATAATGTTTGTGATTAAAACCGATATATTAAGCCTCATTTAAACGGTGTAAAGTTGTTTTTATTTATCCAAATGAATCTTAAGATTCTGTACATTACTACTCTAAGGTATTAGGCTACAATATTGGGGTTTTGAATGGGGCTAAGAGTTGAATTTGGTAATCTAGGTAAGATAAAGGTTCTTACAACGATTTTATTTGAGTCTAGGAAAATTAACTGGCTGTATCGTCGCGTAGCATTGCATCATCACTACATATATATATATATACATATATATATATCTAACATTGATTAACGGGTAACGACAAAATATATAAAGCTGAAACGTCAACTAACATGTGTAAGAAATAGAAGATTTAATTATAATTTTCAAGTGCAGAAATAATGCAAAAAAAGCAATAAAACATAATTAAAAATGATACTTAGTTAGCAATAAAAGAATTTAAAAAAAATTTGTTATGCCTGACCACGCAAACGATAACGATTCAGAGGAATCAGATGTGTGGGATGAATTCACCAAGATTACAATGGAGCCAATCGACGCCCGCGTCAACTGTGAGCAATGCAAGTAGGTCATTGAATATTCCAATGAAAATTCTGGTCAATTACGACTATTTTCGCATTAATTACAGACGTCCCGCCGTAGTGTGTTGGTGCTCAGCCTTGCCATCACCGCCGCTTTTTCCCGACTGCACATTGGTTCTGTTGCAGCATCCTGCCGAAGAAAAACGATGTCTACGCACTGCACCAATGCTGACACTAGGGTTGGCTGCTGGCAAATGTCACATATACAAAGGCAAGAAATTCCCACTGCCCAAACACTCCGAGAGTCTCGAAACGATGATCAAAAGTCCGAATGCTTTGCTTTTATATCCCAGTAAGCAGGCAAAGCCAATCGAGGCCATCGATAGGAGTCGCGGCCCATTCAATCTGTTTCTCATCGATGGCACTTGGCCGCAAGCCAAAGCCATCTACACCAGCAGTCCTATGCTACAGAAAATGGAACAAGTGAAACTAGTGACATCGGGAAACAGCCGCTACATCATACGAACACAGCCGACTGAGGGTTGTCTTAGCACGCTAGAAACGGCCGCCAAGGCTCTATCCATCATTGAGGACAATGCGATCTATGAAAAGGCTCTGGTGCAGCCACTTCACGCACTGTGCCGCTACCAAATTGAAAATGGTGCCGTTGAGCATCACTCAAAAGAATTTCTCCTCAGGAACAAATCCTACCCAAAGCTAATTGGCAAGAGGTTGAACAAACTGCTGCGTGTATCTGACGGAGACAAGGGAACGGAAATCAAGTGTAACTAGCAAATCTCCAGCAAATCCTTTATAATGCAACAAACTAATAAATAAACTGGCTCCAAGGATATTGTAATGTTTTTGAATTTTCTTTTTCATGATGATTGTCAATCGCAAGGTCAAACTCAAATCTTTTGAAAATACTGATCCAGACATTTTCCAACGAAGCGACCGTCTAGGTACCATTGCCCCTAAAAAGTTTCTATATTTCTGGACATAGCTGTACGACATATATTCAATCTGTCAATTAACAGTCAAATATATATATTTAGGATGTATATAATGTTTTAAGGACAGACATGTCAATGTGCAAATAATTAATAAGATCCGTAAAGTGAACTCCTGATTTATTTATTAAATAAAATCTTTAGTAAATAAGAGTGTTAAGAAATGCAATTGGACTATAAGTTAACTTCCTTAAAATTGTAAACAGAAAGGTTAATGGGTTGACGAAACGGCTACGTGTCACCACAAAATCACGCTAAACCGCTGGGCTGGGCGCTGAGATCTCAGGCTCATGTGTTGTGCAGAAGACTGTTTAGAAAAAAAATGTAATACCGTCGCGATACATATTGCCAACCACTTATGTGGACCAATAAGCCATAAACTACCATACACTGAATGCCAATACGCAGTGGTCAGACAGTGACAAGAGCAGCAGGAAATAGCAGGTAACCTAACTTATTTGTTTGTAAATAGATGTTTGAGTTGTAATTTTTCAATGTAATTCACAAAAGGACGATTACCGCCGCGGCTTTTAAGCTTTCCCTGTTTAAATGTTGAGGTTCCACAGTGGCACGGAATGAGTCACTGGACGTATCGCTTTTTTCAGAAAGGGCGATACATCCTGGTAATACATATTAGCAATCAGCAATGAGTGTACACGTCCGATTTCTCACACACTTAAATCAATTCACTCCCAGTAGATTTAAACTTTTATATGTACACGAAATTGCGCCAAATCCTGCTGCCACAAGCTTACCTGAAGAATGTTGTTGTCACTTTACAAAGTTCTGGAAGCAATTGACTCGTTCTTTACGCCAAGTAGTGACTTGAGTTATGGTTTGAAACTTAATATCTTAATCACATTAAAAAAGCTTTAAGTCAAGATCAAAAATGTAACTTTTCAAGTTTTTTAGTCGTATATGATGCAATAGTAATAGTTTAATTTTATATAAACTGATTACTTTTGTTTTAATTAATGCAAAACAGCCGGCGTTTTATACTTAGAACTCAGGACTCAGGACTCTGGAGTTCTGTCACCTACCGACTCCAATAAACTTATCAGAGCACCGAACGATCATTTCGTTTCGGTTTAACAGTTAATATACGTCGGCAACTTCTAAAAAAAAATCGCTTATGATGTGAACTCATTTTTAAACGTGTTTTTTGGACGGTTATCGCCAAAGTAGAGCGACTATAATTTGAAATTATTTCCGCCAAACGTACAAATCGTGATTTTAGTAATGCTGGCTAGATCAAATTGCATCCAAGTGAGTCAAGGCCTGGAACCAAAGGATTCCGGCGTACGTTGCTTGCGTCTGCGCGCTCGAGTCGCGCATCAAAGACCCACAGGCCACAATCAGTGACCACAGAACGGCTCACAAAAGCTACTTGAAGTGGGGAGGTGGTGGGAGTTGAACACAAACCACCAAACACTTTCACACATCTTAGTGGAGCTTCATACTTGCACAACTGTCTTGTGTGTGCACAATTTTCGAACTAAGTTTGCTTGAAACGCTTTAGAGGCCGCCTCGTCATGCCTCCAAATTGATTGAATGTGATTTTTCCATGTATTTTCGAAGAAGGATTCTTGCGTGTGAAGGAGTCTGTCACGTCGCGGTTCGGTACGTGGACGTACAGTACACGTGTACGCCACACATAATCACAAGTGTTAATCGTGTATGCAAGTGTCAAAAACTTTTACTGCCACAGTCAGTTTGTCCGAACGTCGCAACGCACGACTTTTCTATAGATTTGGCTCACGTCTCTTATAAAAGATCAACAGTTGTTGTCTTGGCGTGTTTGTTACCAGTCGTAGGTACGATATATTCCGTCTCTTTGATATAGTTTGTTTGTCTAAAGGTGAAATTTTAATTGAGTGGACGTGACTTTTGTTCAATTTTTTTAAAAACATTTAAACCAAAAAAATCAGTGATTTTCATAAGATTTTTTTGCATTGAAAAAGTGTTTTTGAGTTGTTCGTTTTGACACAAATTAATTAGGAAAAAATTCTATTTTGTGCTTAATTTTATTTCTGTTAAGTTGCTTGTAATTGTTTTTTTTTGTTCTGAATTTTTGTAATTTTTTAACCGCGCAAACAGTTTTCTTGCTGCAATTATTGTTGTTGTTATATTGTTGATTTTGTACGTGGCAGTCGGCAGATATTTTTATTTAACATAAACATTTTCTTGCTCTGTTATAGTTTTGTTGAGTTATTCGCCAAAGACGCGCTTCACTGACGTTCTACACAATTATTAAAAAGCGAGCAACACTTTGAAAAATTACAGAGACTTATTGAAACATGTGTGGTAAGCTGTTGTACAAATATTTGCTAATTTTTTTTCCAATTTTTATGTTATTTTATTATTTTGTGCCTTTCTGTATTCTTGTTACTAATCATAGAAAACGGTAAGACGGTAATTGCCAGTTAAATCAAATAATTAGGAAATACGATACAACTGATCGGACTGATACTATTTTAACGATTTCACCCAAGGCTGTAATTTTTTGTGTTTTTCCTTCCTAAAAATTCAACTTTTCATATTTCATATTCCTTTCCGTATAAAATTTACTTTCACTTGAAACCACTCGTGCACACTCGTGTGGTTTTATTGTTTATCGACTCGTTTTATGAAACAAATTATTACGTCGTTGATTGATTATTGAAAATGAATTTGTTGGAAAAAATGGCCAAAGTATTACTGTAGGAACTAAAGTTAGTAAACCTTAAAAAAGCTGCAACTTGATGTTTGTATGAAAAATGCTGTGAGAATAAACTGTGAGCAGCATAAACATGTTTTTTATGTATGGCCATGTGGCGATCGCGAATGCAAATGAAAGTGACATATGTGAATAATTGTGTAGAGTTGCATTTTGCCTCGAGAAGAATCTATAGAAAAATTATTTACAAAAAATTTGCTCAACACAAACATATTAGTTGAGAACTATATCTATCATTACTTTCTATTGTGTTGTCTTCTTGGAATCATAAAACAAAAGTGTTAGATAGGAAATTTTCGGAATTTATAAAAAAAAAACAACAACAGAAGAACAGTTAGATAAAGTATCGAAAACAATCAATTAAGTTCATTTTCATTAAAGCAACCAACCAATAAATATTCAATTTCAATGTCGACCTATACTTGTAAGATTCATGATAACGATAAGAAAGTAATTATCAATTGAATCATTATTTACACAAAACGTTTAATGGGAATTACATGAATGCTATATCGGACCATCAGCACGTCCGGTCATCATTTCATTATATTCTCTATAACACTTAAAGACGCCGCCCCTAACAATGAGGTTCAATTACAATTTCTGCACCGAATCTTTCTAAATTTAAACTATTTATATGTACAATTATTAAAACTTCTCTATTTTTATCAGCATTTTACAATATCTCAGATAAACATGGTCATTTCCTGCATCATAAAATGTTGTATTTATTGTCCCTAAAGTGGTTCATATTTAGATAAGCGGAGACTCTAACGTCTTTGTAACATTTGGATTAATTGTTTTTGTTAGTTTAACTTTGGATGCAAAATTTCCAACGTCCGAAATTCCGTTTAACCTTTTGCAAATAAATCGCTTAACGCTTTTGAAGGTCAGTAAATCAGTTTTCTGCAAAAACCCATAAATTAGTAAAAGTTGCAGTATGTGAAAATTAAAAATTTGAAGGTTACTCCACAACAACTAAAATAAGATAAAAAAAAAAACGGAAAATGCATCGTATAGCAGCAAAGTGGCCCAATCGATGCGGTTGACATTCGGCGCTCTTCCGGCATTGAACACATTCTTTTATCTCGCGCTTTTTTACTATCAAGACAACCTTGTAAGTCATGATCTGTCAAGGATTGAATTCGTTTCTTTTCTCTCAAGTTTCCATCAGATTTTTCTCGCTGATTAACTTACATCTTCATCGATCAGTTGTAATAAATAATTTAACTTTAGTTAAATAAGTAAATAAATTATGTAATTAGCATTTAAATTGTGACAAAGTGTGCCTGGAATTATTTGAATGAAATTAGAGTCAATTTAGTATGCTGTGAACAAAATCGCCGGGGAAAAAGTGTTTTGAGAAAACTCTTCATTTCATGTGATTCATCTAAAAAAGTGCAAACGCGTGCGGTTTTACTGATTTTTCTCATTTGCATTCAAATTTCGTTTGAACACTGCGGGAAATTTCTCTTTTGCAGCAATGTGATCAGAATGGCAAACAATTCTAGGATCAAGTGGCCCAACTAATGAAATGAAGCGGTTTTTCGCTCTAATTTTTGCGGTTTTTCCTTATTTTTCTTGTTTTGACAAAGATAGATTTCATGTAGGGAAAAAGAGATTGTTTTCATCACACGTTAATTATGAGTAAAGTTGCATAATCCAGCCAACGTAATCTAATACTTTGATGAAAGTGTTCAATATGCTAATAGTAAAATTGCCTAATGTATGCTAATGTATGCTAATTAGTCCTTCATTCAGCATCACCGAGAGTGGGTGGCCTTATTGCCAATTACCTTCACAGTTTTCTCATTCCTGTTCTTATGTGTCGAGTGTCTTGTGCGACAATTTCCAGGGCAACTTCTGAAACCACTTTCATTTTGAAAAAGCCGCGCTCTTCGCGGCCACCGTCCGCACTCCGCAGACGCTGCGTGTTACATTCACCGTGCACTTTGAGTAACACAGCCATCGGCTATGTGAATCTATTGAATCAAATCTTACAGACGCCATTATGTAAGACTCTAGTCGACACTGGCAGCTGCCAAATTATCTTTCAGGGGAAAGCTCTGCTATGTAGGCAATTTTGATGGGTCTTGTCTCTGGCCCGACTCTTGACGAAATGCGCTAAATGTCAAATGAAAAAGAAACCACAATTGAAGAGCAGGAAATGTAAATAGTGATAATATATTCAAATTTGATATCGTTGCTTTGTCGTAATAAACGTTTGACATTTCACGGCAGTTACCAGTAAGTCTTAAAGTTTTTACCATCTGAGCTGTTAGCTTCTTGCTAATAAGAGTAGCTAATGAATTTGACACAGTGACTCTGTTTGAAGGCCGAGTCGCGCTTTTATTTCTAATTACTCTTATTTGAAACCTTTTTTTACCCTTAAACCAATAAGATAGTAAAAGGTTTTTGTATATACGAGTTTTTCAAAAGTGAGGGTCATGTCACAGCAATTAAAAGTAGTCCGGAATGCGTTTTGTAACTCCATGATCTTCGGCCTATGAAATGCACTTTCGGGTGTGACAAATCTTATTGGCTGACTGACTTTGGTCCAAACAGGTTCTGTTTGCGAAACTGTTTGGCTGGCTGGTATAACCTGGTACAACCTGGTACAACCTGGTACAACCTGGCACCACCTTATCTATTCCGATTAGTGTTTCCAGTTTAAATAATTTATGTTGTATTAACGTTTTTCTTTCGCTATTGGACTTAACCTCTCGACATTCTTCTTCTACCGGAGGCTAGATGACATTTACGCGTGTGTCTAGACAGAAGTTGTTACGTCTACTGATTTCACAATTTCCAGCCTGAGAGCAAATCCAAACTTCCAGCGTGTCCTAACCTGATATTTAGTTGCTATATAGGAATTTATGCACATTCAACACTTATTTGAATCCCACCATTAGTTCAATCAAACAATTCAAATTACATACATGATCAGGGTGTGGCTGGCGATTTAAATATCACACAAAAGATTTACCTCAGTCCGGTTACCCGGTAGTAGACTGGATTTGCCAGCGACTCCCCACTTCTATTGCACTTTCTTAAAGCTCTTGCATAAAACATGTACAAAGCTGTAAATTGTGCGGCATATTTGTGGGCGATTTCCTTCTTCTCCTTTGAATCGTTGAACTGTCCTTAGCCTGTTCTTCGACTAGAGTTTGCATGCATTCTGTTCTAGAAACGTACACGTTTGCAGTTGCTGATTTGATGGCCATCGCACGATTGTTAAACTTTAAAAATTTCAATTTGCAATTTTATTGGAATTTCATTAGACATATAAACTGTGACATTTGCAGGAATTTTCGCGTATTTAAACTACTTGACGCCAAAGACCCGTCGCGAGGTGTTGGAGTTATTGATTACTGGACTCAAGCGTCTGGAATATCGCGGCTATGATTCAGCTGGTGTCGCTATCGACTCCGATGACGGCAAGCGCTGTCTGCTGGTGCGTAAGCAGGGAAAAGTTAAAATACTTGAGGAAGCGATTGCTGATCGTAAGTTGTTAATTCACCTAGCTCGCAAACATTCCATCTCTATATATAAATGTTAACAATTCTATGTAGAAAGCGACGAGTGGAACGTGGATACAGTGACGACCACACATTGTGGCATTTCTCACACACGATGGGCTACCCACGGTGTTCCCAGCGAGGTAAACTCTCACCCACAGCGTTCTGGCCTGGACAATTCGTTTGTCGTCGTGCACAACGGCATCATCACCAATTACAAAAGTGTCAAGACATTCTTGGAGAAGCGCGGCTATCACTTTGAGTCTGACACTGACACCGAAATCATTGCGAAACTCATCCATCTGCTGTACCAACAGCATCCATCCAACTCTTTCCGTGAGCTGGTTGAACAAGTTATTCAACAATTGGTAAGTCGGCGCGGTTTTCAGTTGTTTTTCTTTGTTTTTCGCTTGCCAACAGTTAAACAAAGCTCGATTCGATGTTTTGATGTATGCCCAATTCAGCTCTTAACCTTTGTCTTTTGTGTGTTTAATTTTACTCCAGGAAGGCGCCTTTGCACTTGCTTTCAAATCCATTCACTTTCCGGGTGAGTGTGTTGCAACTAGACGTGGATCACCTTTGCTAGTTGGCATTAAGACGAAAACCAGATTGGCCACTGATCATATTCCGATTCTGTATGGAAAAGGTATTTTTACATTTTTATTTACATAATTGTTTGCATTACTTTATGTTTTTACACAAATGAACTGGTTTCTGAACTGTTCATCGGACTGAGCCTTGTGTGAGTAAGGGTTGTCCACAGTATTAAGTGAGATTTCTGATATGTGTTTAGATATAATTGTTTTTTTTATTGAAAATTGTGGGAGTTTCTAGGTTCTAACTTAACGATTATATGCCCATAAATTTCTTCTTCGAAGAACATCCATCCAAGGAATCGACCAAATTCGCTAGTTTGTTTTCAATGTACCTTAGGGATTTTAGGCTGTTTTATGTGTTTTTAGATATTTTATGTCAACTGTTTTTTTTTTTAATGATTGTATTTGTTTTTTATTTATTTTTTATTAACACACATTTAAATAATCAATTATTAAAAGTTAGTTTAATTGGATTTGTTATATACTTTTATATGTGATTAACACTAATTGTTTTTTTCATTTCTTCTGTTTTTTTTTATTTCTCTTCACATGGTGTCCTCTCTATTATTTTTATAAAATACAAATTGAATAACTCCAAAAACAACACCCCAAAATACCAAAAAACCAATGAATATCCAAATTACCCCAATAAAGATGACCGCAACCACCAGCAACCAACAACGGAAGGTAGCACACATTCTTTATTTCTTACAACAAAAAAATTTATTTCTTTACTCTCTCACTCTCTCTCTTTCTCTCTGCTCTCTATATGTTACCTAACCTTTATTTACGATTGTTTTTTTTTTCAGTTTTACCACACTTAAAATCTTAAAAGTTAAAACTAATCTTTATATTCGTTGTTTGTAAACATCGACATTTGATTACTCTGAACTTGTCTCTTTTATCTCTCTCTCGCTCTCTTTCTCTGTTGTTTTTTTACAGAATTATAAATTGTTAGTTGATATTTTTGATTTATTAGCTGCATTGTGTTCTGGCTTGTTCTCAATCTTCGATCCTTATCGGTTTCTTAAACTCTTACTTTTTATTAACCTTTTCCCCGTATACTTCTAACATGTTTTGTATATGTACATTTTTTAATTTATTCTATTGACTACAAAGCAAGTAAACCACTAAAACATTTGATTTGTTTTTTTTTCTCATTTTGATTTGTTTTTTCCTATCAATACAGATACAGATCCTTCGAGTCCGTCAGGTAATATTGACCTGTTTTTTTTTATCCTAATTTGGGTTACATTCACTTGATTAATGCAATCAATTTGGTGGTTCGGTAAACACGACAAAATACATTTCACTTCAAATTTAACGCTTTTGACTCAAAGTCAATTTAAAAATAAAATCTTTACAATAAAAAAAAGTTTGTCTCGGTTGGCGTAAGCAACAAAAATCATTCAACTTAACACTCACACACATAAACACTCAACACTTACACATGCAGGCGAAAAATATTTGGAAAAAACTCAATTGGTGGATGGTAAAAATATTGTTGTACTAAACATTGTCATGTTTGATCTTTGAACTATGTCATGTTGCTCAAAGGAGTTCGTGTCCAAATGGAAGGTTTCGGAATTGGTATGAGCTCTCTTCTTTGCCCCTTGTGCTTTTCTGGTCTCTATTATGCATTTCAGAGGTGTTTTTGTTGATTATTGGTTTATTTATAATTAGCTATATCAAGGGGAAATAAATAAGATTATGTTATCTGCTTGATAAGGTGACTTTTCTGGGGTTCTCACATAAGCTTCATAACGAACAGATCGGTGATTAAATTCAAATGATTCAGCATAACCTTTCATTTATTCAACTGTATTATAATAAACACAGAACATAGACCACATGGCCCACGCGATATTCCCATGTTACCGCGATCAGAGAGCACATCTGAGTTCCAGCCGCTCGAGGATAAAGAAGTTGAATACTTCTTTGCATCCGATGCATCCGCTGTCATCGAGCACACCAATCGGGTTATTTACCTAGAGGTAACAAAAATAAATAAATACAAAAACATGTCAATAAACAAATATATAAACTTTGTGCCATTACCATAGGATGACGATGTTGCAGCTGTAAAGGATGGCGCACTTAGCATCCATCGACTGAAGAAATGCCATGACGATCCTCATGCTCGCGAAATCACCACTCTGAAAATGGAAATTCAGCAAATCATGAAGGGCAACTACGAATACTTTATGCAAAAGGAAATTTTCGAACAGCCAGAGTCTATCGTTAACACCATGCGTGGCCGCATGAACTTCAAGGACCAGTCCATCATTTTGGGCGGCATTAAAGATTACATTCCCGAGATTAAACGTTGTCGCCGCCTTATGTTGATCGGTTGTGGCACCTCCTATCACAGTGCAGTAGCCACACGTCAACTTCTCGAGGAGCTCACTGAACTGCCCGTTATGGTGGAACTAGCATCCGACTTCCTTGATCGTAACACACCAATTTTCCGCGATGACGTTTGTTTCTTCATCTCACAGTCTGGCGAGACAGCTGACACGCTGATGGCACTGCGATACTGCAAGCAACGCGGCGCCCTCATTGTAGGCATCACAAATACAGTGGGCAGTTCCATTTGCCGTGAATCGCATTGTGGCGTGCATATCAATGCTGGACCCGAAATCGGTGTGGCTTCGACCAAAGCTTATACATCACAGTTCATCTCGTTGGTGATGTTTGGCTTGTGCATGAGCGAGGATCGTATTTCCCTGCAACAGCGTCGCCAAGAGATTATACAGGGATTGGAGCATCTAGACCAGCAAGTGCGTAAAGTTTTGCAATTGGATTCTGAGGTACAGCAGCTGGCTCAAAATCTGTACAAACAAAAATCCCTCTTGATCATGGGCCGCGGCTACAATTTCGCCACATGCCTGGAAGGAGCCTTGGTACGTTTGAAGATTTTTTTGGTTTGGCGATTTTTTTTTTTAAGTGTCATTTGTTTTTCTCTTATAATAGAAAGTTAAAGAGTTGACCTACATGCACAGCGAGGGTATTATGGCAGGAGAACTGAAGCATGGTCCTCTGGCACTTATCGATGATTCGATGCCTGTACTTATGATCATTATGCGCGATCCAGTGTACTCAAAGTGCATGAACGCTCTACAACAAGTGACATCGCGCGAGGGTCGTCCCATTCTTATTTGCGAAGAGGGCGATACTGAGACACAAAGCTTCGCCTCACATGTCTTGGAGATTCCACGAACCGTTGATTGCTTACAGGTTTGGTTCATCACCATCATAAAAAAATGTTAAATTGTTAACCAATTTTTTCTTTTGCACAGGGTGTTCTTACAGTTATTCCAATGCAACTTCTTTCTTATCACATTGCCGTTATGCGAGGATGCAACGTCGATTGCCCGAGAAATTTGGCAAAGTCGGTCACTGTAGAGTAACTTTCTTGAATTGCTTTTATTATCCCTGCAACTATCTCTCTATTCAAATCCAATGATTTTTATATAGCGCTCTTGAAAATAGCGCATTTGCAGTAATCATGTGAAAAAAAAAATAAAAAAATTAAAACGTAATCCAGTTTATACTCACCCAGTATATTTGGAAGTATGTGATTGTGGCAATTTAGAATTATATTTACTTAAATGCAGCATATCTTTCGCTGTTAATTTAATTTGGTGATGGAAACACAATTACCATTCAAATATTTGTTAAATTTTCATTTGTATATTTTATTTGTAACGATTCACGTTTAAAAAAAAAATAAATACACAACGTTCAACGATTAATATTTAATTTTTATATTTACATATACAATATATTGTATTTCAGATAAAATGTACATAACCCTTATGTGAAAACTTACGTTTTCATGTTGAAAACGATATTTTTTGGTGTTTGAAAAACAAGACGTCAAAATTGGGTTCAAATTAGGCCCTCAGTTAGCAGGGAAAACATGGAAAGGTTTGGCTACGTTCAATCAAGCCATTTAGTAGCTGTGGTGAAATAACAAAGAATAGATAAATTATGCATAATATATATTACATTATTGGTGTGACAGAGAAATTAATGCGCGAGTGAGAACAAATGCATGAACTTTTCCGGTCCATGCGCTCTTAGTCATATGGTCGCTAACATTTGCTTTGTGTGCTTCATTCTCTATCTCTCTGCGTAAGTTTCAGGACGTGAATTACAGAAAACTGCGTCTTTCAATAAATGATAAAAAGGGACTCTTTAAACGAGCTAAAGTAGATGCAAAGAAGTGATGTAAAATTGTTTTTTTAATTGAAAAAGGATAGATTAGAGTATAGCCGAAAAAAAACTTTAGTGGGAACGCTGAAAAGAAGACAGACAAGTGACCACAGTTCAGGAGCTGCGCACTGACATTCGCAGCTATTCAAATCAACGCGACGCTTGGTAGAGTTCAGTGAAAATTGTTTTGGCTTATAGAGTTTTTCACTTCCAAAATCTTGCTATAGAATCATTATAACGAGGAAATTTCTCATTGAGACATTGATTAAATTGCAATTAATATCAGCTCAATTTAAAAATGTCTGGTCTCAAACGAGGGCGCCCATCAAAAAAAACCAGCGGCGGAACTGCTCCTGAATCTGAATCGGAGCTTCAGGTGGAGCGCATCGTTGCTCGTCGCATGCGCAATGGAAAAGTAAGTTGGCTGTAAAAATTTGTACAAACGACAAAGAAACAGTTCTTTGAATATTTTCAGCTCTTTTATAATGTGAAATGGTCTGGCTTAGACATAACACACAACACCTGGAAGCCGGTTGAGAAATTGAAATGTAAAGAAATGATTGATGAATTCGAGGCCAGAAAGGCTACGGGGGAAAAAAAGCGACAACACGATGAAGATACTGAGAGCGATGACTCGCAGCCACTAAAGCGTGTCGGCCGATCCGAAAGCCCTGCAAATAATGCAGCCAATTCTAGTAAGGATGCCGATGCTAAGCCCCAACAGCAATCAGCAGTTGCATCCAGCTCCAAGAATGACAAATTTGAATATAGTGCTGATTTGGACCCGGAAAAGATTCTGGGCGCTTCTGACTTCACCGGTGAACTGGCATTCCTTATCAAGTTCAAAGGAATCGACAAGCCCGATCTAGTTCCGGCGCGCATCGCCAACAGAATTTACTCAGCACTTGTCATTTCGTTTTATGAGGAAAACTTGAGATGGCCCAAAGAAGTTTCTAACGAGTAAAAATGTAAAGGCAAAATGTCGATACAAACCTTGACGTAATACATCTACTTATATATATATATACTCGTACATATAAATCATAAATAATAAAAGTAAATAATAAAAAAATTGAGTATTGATTTATACCGCGGCCAGGCCAAGACCCGCTTCATTCTCTATAGTCTCTTTGTCGAGCGAGTCCTAACTGTTACAGTAACTGTTAAGTTAATTGTGCGCTAACAAAAAATAATAATGATTTAATAATGTCCTCTAATATATGAAGTTCGCATAAACAAAGTCGTGGGGTCAAATTCATTTAGAAACTCCAACCATTTGCAAATTGATCGATTGCTTTTGCAATTGCACCACTGCCAATCTAAAAATTGTTGTTCCAGGAAAAAGTTTGCAGCGACAATCAAAGTTAAATTCAAATCAAAATCCTGTCTTTGTCCTGTGCTCTCGAGTGTCGCGGCGTAAACAACCGCCTCGCACCGTTATGTTAGTCGCGTTCCTTTTCCTTGCATTTGCGCCGACTGTCGAGCTGAGAGTGTTGGACTGGTAATGCGAGGCGCGAGGCGCGAGGCGCGAGCGTTTCGACTCTCTCGCTCCACAGGCCTTAGCACAAATGCCGTTACGTTGAATATTCGCGATTCGCCGACGCGATGCTCATTGCTCATTGCTCATTGCTCATTTTTTTCTTTCCATCGTGCTCGCTGCTCGGCGGCTGCGTTAATCAGTTGTTGTGTGGCATTCTGATTTGATGCACGCGCTTTGTACGTCGGTGATATTTAGTGCGGTGCGGTATGTGGCGATAAGTAATTAGTGAAAACAGTGAGTGTACTTAAGTAGAAAGCAACAAATAAAACCACTTTTAAGAAAAGTTTTGCCAAAATAAGAATCCCAATCAAAGATGCAACAAAAGAAAGAAAGAAAATAGAAAAAGGTTGGCAAAGCCTGGCAATGGCAAACAGTTCCTCGGGCGGAGAGAACATTTTGTGCAAAATTATAGTTTTTAATTTGCTGCGTAGCTGTAAATTTGAATTGGCCGAGCCATAGTAAATCATGTAATGGCCACGCCAATCGGGCAGGGAGCGAGCGAGCTCGTCTCCCTGTGCGCATTTTCATAAATCACAATGATATTGTCGGACATTCTAACGGGACTTTCGAATCAGAACATAGCGGCATATCAGTCTGACAGTTTGGCGGCTGGCGTTCGCCAGTCCTCTGCGAATTTATATATAATCGTGCTCATTCCCTGCTGCTGCAGTTGGTTTTTGGGCGAAAAGGTTCTAGGGATAATCGATAGTGGGTTTGTGTGCGGCATGGGCAATGTGTTGAATTTCGATTTGCAGCGAGGAAGGAGGGGGGGCGACGCGACGCGCGGCTCTTGGCATTTGGCACCTGCCGTGGCCAGCCTCCCCGCCTCTTTGCTGCACGTGCTGTTGTTGGTATTTGGGCGTTATTATTATTATTGTTATAATTGTTTGCTGGGAAAGTGGGATTTACTGCACTTCCACATTGTGTGGCGCGCTGCACTAAATAGGAGTGCGCTTAGCTATACTATTTATAATTGTAGGCAGATGAAAAGAAAGCCGCATTTCATCTATTTTGAGAATACCCTATCCATAACTTCTGTTCTTTTATCTGTGTAGATAACATACAGTTACTACTCGTACAATATTCCCGCATAAGAATGCAAATTACATGGCGGCCGCTCGTGAACGTCGTTATGGTGCTGGTCGGCCAGACAGTCGATTATTACTTATTATTAGCTGTGAAGAAATCGATTAATTTAGACTACACCGCATTGGCCACTGGCAATTGGCAATTGACATTCAGCGCCTCTCAGTAGACAGGCTTCATCAATTTATATAAAGTGATAAAGGGTGGAAAGTTTTCTTGAGATCACCAGCCACAGACGCTCTGCCGAAGATTGAGCGTCACAACGGTCGCCCATTTATCCAGGTTGAATCAGATTATTATAAATAAGCCAGTCTGAAAGTTTCTGCGTCCCACCCGTCTCACGTTGTTGACCAACGACCACTGCTACTTCAGCCGTCGCGTATTCGACTTTCGAGTACATCATACATGTGTTTTTGTGCACTTGTGTGATGTGCCAGTGGCATGTGTAACGTGTGTATATTGCGCAATGCGACATTTGCACTTATTATTAAGACAAGACGGCTTCTAGAGTAATTAATTTGACATCAGAATTTGTTTGCATGTGTAAATTCTATTTGGTTTTGCTGTTTGCGCCATTCTCTTGGTTGTTACAACTGTTAAAACATTCACGTATTTTTCTAATGTATCCTGCGGTCAAAACAGCACCGATAAGGCGGACAAGTCAGTACGGAACAGCGGGGCAGGGACGACCGGGGTGGGCATAACGTCAAATTTTAAGTCTCTAAAGAAAATGTTGCCACAAAAGGCAGGCAATTATATAGAAAGTTAATAACATTCAAAGTACACAAAAGTCCATATTTGTGTTTCGAGGGAACTGCATATGTTTGGACAACAAATTGCCTCCCTTAGTATATTTATATTATTCACATAAAGTAACTTCATCTAGCGATTAAAAGTTGTAAGTAAATTTACCTTCTTACATTTGACTTTACTCCACTCTATTCGCTACGTCATACATTAATTGTTATGTTCGCCCACTAATAATCAACAACAACCAAAAGAAGATTGGTCTTGTCTTAAAATAAAAAAAAAAATGATGATTTTCTCAACAACAAAAACATTTACAATTTTTGAAGGTCAAATGATAAACTAATTAGTTTATTTTGTTTTTTATTGTAATTAACCATTATGTATGTCAGTTCAGAGGAAGTTTATTTGTCCTAAAATGCCACCTGCAATGCTGAAGTTCAATGTTCATTGAATTCTATTGTTATCCGATTTTTTGACCTTAAAAAAAGTGTTTAAATAATATTTGTATGCGGCCCAAAATTGTGTAACAGCTTGACCAAACATAACCCAATTAGTTTAGTATGTGATGATGGAGGACATTTACTAAAAAAGGTATTTTCAATATTTTTACAATAATTTTTAAATCCAATTTGGGACCATCAAATTATCAATAATTGTTGATGGATTTTTAACACAAGTTTTGTGTTTCGACTTTCTATTGTTGATGTTTGTCTTTAACAACAGACCAACTACTTTTCCAAGAACTTCTAAAGCGCAAACAGCTCAAAATAATTTCTTGTTACAATTTAATTAATAATTTATTAGACGTTATAGTCGTATGTGTGAAAACGATCTTAGGTGGATAAGGGAAAATGTCACGTTACGATTAATGAAAAACCGAATCGTTTTATTATTAATTTAAAAAAGCACGTTTCACATTGCATGCTCCAATTGTGGGGTTTTGTCTACAAATTAATACCCTTAGTCTCGAGTTACGGCAATGCGTGCGTTCCAAACTCCCTGACAATTCGTTTTACCTATCGTCCTTGACAAATTATTTATAAAGTCTTGGAAGAAAAAAAAAAATGAAAACTATTGGTGTAGTCAAACATCATACCAGAAGTTGTCATGAGTGGCATTCCGCCCAAGTCTAGACTGAAGACTCATGCACTTGCCGATTCTGTCGGCATCGCGTGGCTGTTTTAATAATAGCCAAAGAAAATTCAGTGTGTTGCAAATTAACTGCGACACATTATAACCTGTAGCGTCGTTATTATAACATGTAATCATGGGTGTAGCATAAATTCCCTGCCCCAAGAAAAGTGCATTTTTGTGCCTCATAGTGCAACATAGATTATTGTATTTGTTACCCATATCATAAACTTGTGTCCACTGAGTGGTTGCTAGTTGCTCACAGGCATCTGGGGTGGTTAATTCTTCAAGTTTTTCGTAAGATTCTTCTTGGTAAAGCTTATCAAAAACAAAGACAAAAATTTGTGTCCTTGGGCGAAAAAAAGTCAATAAAAAAATAAAGCAATAATGTAAAAATACGTTTTTGACCTCAAAAAATTATTTATATGACCTTGACGTGTTCAAAGTGGTTGTGGGCTAATAAGTAATACTCGTAGAATAAAAAAAAAAAAGTTATCTTTGGGGTAAAAATGTCCTGAATCACTTGTGATTCGCACTTGCGGTCTTCGTCTATTTATAGACAGGACGACACAAAATAACAAAAGCATCGTTTGCTAACAAAAGCGACGATTCAGACGCCTTGTTTTGTTGTCCGAAATTGCTATTCAATATTAGCGAACGTCATGATGGGACACGTTTGTTGCCATGATCCTTTCATTTCGCTGAATGTGTGTGCACTGAGATGGGCTCGCACGTGGCCCCATCTTTCCACGAAAATACATGTGGGCGCATACCACACGCAAATTTATTTAGTATTTATGTGCACACAAACAAAATATGTGTATGTTCGGAACGTGTAGGCTGCCAGCAGCCTAGGCAAAAATGTGTAAAAATAGGAAGAATTTCAACAAATTTAGATGTTTTGAGCCAGAATTAAGTTTGCTCCACTTTGCCTTCTTTAAAAGATTGTCAAGTTTTGTGTGTAACTGCGTAGCAAAGGGCCGTCTGTATTTTTATTTGCATTTCTTTCACAATAATAACTTCTTTTAATTAAATAAATAATGATTAAAGCCAGAGAGAGTGATAGTCAAGCGTTTGAGCCACAAAATCTACGCGAAACATAAGCCGAACGTGGTTGAAATGTAATTTGGTGTTCCACATTAACCACAATCGAAATTCGGGTGGGTTGCAGCTTGAAACAAAGATTAATTAAAGTCAATGTTGGTTCTGGGAGGGTGAGTTGTCCACTACTGGCGATGGCAATTCGCCTGACAGTTTTCCTGATGCAAATCTCTGTTAATTACAATTGCACTTTGTAAACAACATAAAGCCTAAATGCAGGCGATTTTAACCATTTGCCAAAGTTATCGCCTACCTCTCCCCAGACGTGAACCAGTTTTTTTTCTAATGATTTTAATTGATATTTTAATGGGTAATTAATAATTTATCGGGAAATCATGTTTTCTATTGAAATATCAAAGAGAGACAATATATTTTAACCCGCACGGGCACTCCCTGCCGCAAGTGTTTTTTCTTGGATTTTGCCTTGTTACATCTTTCTGCAAGGGATGACATAACAAAAAAAAAGGAGACTCTCGTGTAAAGCTTATAGGGCGAGAACTTGTAGCTTAGGGTTGTTTACACTCATCCAGAATCCAACCCCTTAATTTTCGGCATAATCCACCGCCAAAACCGATCAACTTGTCAAGCGACATTCAAGCACATTTTACACTTCACATGCAAATTTGTGTTTCCGTTTTTCGAATGCAAATTAAACAGTTCATTGTACATAATGTACAGCTAGCACCGAGTCGCAAAGCTTACTTCCTCCCCTATATACGAGTATGTGCATTGTACATTGTACTATATACAGCCTAGGGGTATGTTCTACAATCTATACATAGGGAGATACGCTAAAGTACTACATATGTATATCAAATAAGATCACCGTGACAACTCAGCTTCCGTCAATCCTTGTACTTATCAGATATTACCGATGGCTGTCAGAATGTCTCTCCGCGAGTGAATAAACATAATCATTAGCCTTGTTGTTTTATGTACAATTTATGAAGTGTATGCTTCGTCGGATTACAATCATCGTCATCATCTTGATTGGTGACTGCTGGAAAACATTGTAGCGCAGCAAAGCTTCACGACGACGACGACGACGACGACGACGTCTTGTCCTCTATACATTCTCAGACAGAAATTTTCGGTATTTGGATTCGCGACTTGCGCGGAGTAATTCACGTTGGGGAGCTTCGATCACAATTCACAGCGTGCTCTCGCCACCATCCATAAGACATCATCATATCACAAGCTGGGGCCTGGGGTTTAGCGCAGTCGTCTTCCATGCACACACACATGCACAAACACACATACACACGAGTCGGGACTCGGGATTCGGGAACTGCTTTCTGAGGCAAAGATTGTTCGACTTTTGAGTTGTCAGTTGTCAGTTGCCAGTTGCCAGTATTACCCATCTGTCCTCTAACGTTGCACGCACTTGGTTCATTATTATGCCATCAGCCGTTGAACGTCTCGCTTTACTGTTTTTAGGGTTTTCATTTAATTGTTAGTGGTGATTTTGTGCGCGGATGTAGAATGAAGTGCGCACCCTTGTACTAGACAAGATAATGGTTTTCTTAAAACCTAACAAAAATTGAAAAAGAAAAGTTGATAGTGGCGAAGAATAAGCCAAATAAAGTAATCGGCAGCAGTGGCTGGCAGTGGGTTGTTTCGCGTTGACAACAAAATAGGTGAAATAACCGGTGATTTGGGTGGTTTGGGTGATTAATGATTGCTAGGGGTGGTTTTATGGGAAAAACTAAAACTAAAATCAAAATGATGCGTAAAGTTCATTTTCCCAAGCAATAAAGTTCGTTGTTTGCTGCTTATGACCAATTAATAATTTGTCTTGAAAGCTTTCGTTGTATTTGGTGAGACAGTGTGAGTGTTTGTGTGTGTGTGTGTGTGTGTGAGTGTGTGTGTGTGTGTGCGCGCGATACTCCTTATTCTGAAATTTATCGATTTTATATCTCGACACACATAACTCGTGCGCTCTCAACTTGAAACTCAATCCCACAGTTGTGTGTCAGTTTTTTCCTGACGTCCACATTTCAGCCATCAGCAGCCATCGTAAGGCGGAAATTTCACATTTAGCTCCTTTCCTGTTTCCAACCAAAAAAGTTTCCTTTTCTTCAGTTTGCCTTATACATAATTAATATTCATTTCATATTCTGGCGTATTCGTATAGATGTGTTCAATTTCGACTTATAACACATATATGGGTATACCTATATGAGTTTTGGGTGAAAAGCGCAAGCCGAAATTATGTTTTCTATGCGGCGAGCCTGCGCCAACTTTAGGCCAATGCGATGTTGTATGGGGCGACTACAGTTTGCTGTGGATCCATGGTGAGGGTAGAAAGGCGTTGTACACTCGCATTGTTCAACAAATTTTCCACCACCACCAGCACACCGAATTTGGACTCACCCATCCAAGCCAGCATTCCCCTAACATTATCCGATATTCGGGTAATGTGATTTCGAGGGTTTTCGATTTGCTGTGGCGCATGTGTGCTTGTGTGCGCACGTATGTACTTGATTATTTTCATTTGGTTATACGACATTGTATTGGGGTTTGGGTGCTTCGAGTTGGACGCTTTCATTGCAGTGCAGAGCCAGTGAGCGCCCCCTAAGGACCAAGTACACATAGAAAACGCGCGCACTCTTCGCAAACCCCAAATATATACACACATACGAGCATACATGCATGCGTGGAATTATGCCAAGCAAACTCCAATGCGTGGACTGTAAACTGTGACGGCAAAGAAGAAACAAAACGAAGTGGAAAAAATGTTATACGAAAATCCACTTGTTTGAATTGGAGCCGGTTGATTATTGAAAAATAAGAAGAATCGCCCATACTCGGCTACACTTCTCAACTTGTACAATGTACATGATCGTGAGCTTTCGGTGCATGTGAAAAAGTTTTTCCCTATCAAATATGGAGCGCGAGAAACTGTAAAGTTTCTTTTTTTTGTGTTTTCCCCCCTACATTTTTAAGACGATTCACGCTCAAAGTGTTGCACCAACAAAAATTGTTCGGTTCGGATGTGGAACACGATTTTTGCAGCGCCCTGGCAGCCATTTATGTTATTTAGTTTTTTTTTTTGGTGGACGTGGAAAAGTGTTGTTGCAAAAGGCGTGTTTTGGTCATACATTTAGTGAAAATTGAAAAGCGTCTGCTAATTATTAAATTTATTTTCAGAGTGCAGTGTAAAACACATTTAAACGAACTTCTATAAAATAGCGAACTCAACTGATTATTTAGTGTAGTTACAAAAAAAAAAAAAAAATCGATAAAAATTAACAGACACTCAAAAGTTGTGAATATTATATCAATAAGAAGTTAGTAAAGTGACTAGTGAGGTAGAAGCAAATAAGAAGAAATCAAAAAACTTTGCGTTAGTTACGTTGATTCTAAAAAATGGCGACACCAACCGCCTGCACTCGGTTTTCGGACAACTATGATATAAAAGAGGAGCTTGGAAAGTAAGTACTTTTTTCATTTTATATATTTTTAAATTTACTTTTCTTAAGAAAATTCTCAATTTAGCTTATAAAAAGAATCGATAGGGCGTTTGGCTGACACAAAAACATGTGCTGACCACATCAAAGAAATGTTTTTTTTTGTAAGAATTTTAGCACGTTTGGGTTGATTGTCGTTTAAATGCGAGAGAAATGTCCAGAACGTGACCAATTGTACTCGTTTGCTTACAAAATGCACGAGGACGAATTTTCATACATCTACAAAAAAAAAAAAAAAAAATTAACTAAAAAGGATTAGAAAAGCGACAACAAATAAATTATTCGGGCGCAGCCACGCCTTGCCAATAAACGTGTTTTATTGTAATTGTTCAAATAATCATACAAGAAAAACACAAAATCATAATTGGACTGAAACACTTAACTAATTTATCACAAACGTGAATCAAAGTCACCTCGTCATGTGTTCAATTTGCTTTCCAACGCTTCTTGTCTCAAGGGCTAACTTGTGTGGCACAGCCGTTGCTGATCGTGGCATATAGATAACGGTGTAGCTGCGCCGCGCCGGAAAGTTGTGTCGATGCGGTTAACACCATATTAAAATCAATATTTCGACATACCTTCATATTATCAATAAGGGCGGCACTTCTAAAACAAAACAAAAAAAAAACATTAATTACGAACGCCGCATAAAATCAGTACTAGAAAATTGTTTTTGTTGAAAAACGTCCTTTCCTCAACAACAAAGAAAGATTGTAATGTAACGAAACGAATTAAACGATTTTTTTTTAGTTGGATTTTTCAGGGTTGCACAAGACAAATGAACCGTCACTATCAATGTGTCAAGGCTATTTTTATATTTCCAAATAATGAATTAAAAATTGTATTTTGCCAAAAAGTGTCAAGAGTTACTAGTTGTATTAAATTTGCATTAAAATATTATGAATTTGGTAACATTTTATATACTCAAAACAAATTTCAAAAACGTTTTTATTCAATACAAAGTTTGACCTTGAAAATATTAAATTATAATATATTAAAATTATTTTTTAAGCCTACCCCAAATATACGCTCGCTTCGTGTCATTAAGGAAGCAAATCATCCCTTGTTTAGAAAGAGTGGTCGTACATCTCATATGATAGTAAAATTTTGTATTTCTGACACCATTCCATTTATTGTATAGTCCTTTTATGAAAAAAACAGGAGAATTTGAAGTAGAAAACGGTGCGTGAAACCAGAACACGAAATCGACGACGTGCCGCGATTGTCGCACGTGCAACAGGTTACTAATAGAATTTTGTTACTTTTTAATTGCTCTATGAACTCTAGTATCAATGCAATTTTACATGAGTATTACAAGATAACTGAAACAGGACACAGATGAAAGGCAATACAATAAAAACAATGACAATATGTCAAATCGGTACAACTGTCAAATGATAAAATGATTTCTAGCACCCGCGTGGCACATTGCGTGTTTAAGGGTAGTCGGTTACCATGCAATTTTGTGGGTTTTGTTGTATGTCGTTTATCAATAATAAAACATTATGCGCGGAGAGAAGAGATCCTGTTTTTCTTCAAGGTCAAACGGAGTAGAGACCTTAGTGTGCCTTTTTGGTGAAAAATAGTTTTAGGACTAAATTTTGTATGAAGATATATAGAAATCATTCAAAGTTTTATACCACGGACAACCTAACGAAAAAAAAAACATTCTAAATGAGCTCAAAATGAAGCCTTAGCAATGAGAAGAGTTCTTGCATTAAATCAGCCATAGCCCATAGTTTATTAGATAAACTAGTAAGCAACTAGACTAATTGAATTTAGCAATAAACCACCTGTCGCTAAACGGCCACTTTGGCTCGTATAGTTCCTTAAGTAGCCTAGAATATATGATACCCGTATAATGGAATTAAATCCTGTACTATACTTTAACGTACTAACTTTTGTATTTTTTTTTATTGCAGAGGTGCATTTTCAATAGTCAAGAGATGCGTGCAGAAGTCTAGTGGTCTCGAGTTCGCTGCCAAAATCATAAATACCAAAAAACTAACAGCTAGAGGTGAGTTTGCTCTACACGAATCATCGCTTAAACATAATCGATTTCCACCTTGTTATTTGTTCCAGATTTTCAAAAACTAGAGCGCGAAGCCCGAATCTGTCGAAAACTCCAGCATCCAAATATTGGTAAGTAAGAGTTTTGCCTTTTCACATTTCAATTGTCTGACCATTGTCGGCTGGTGTATTGATGGGGTCTGCCTCCTGGCCCACATAGTGCTCACATTTGTGTCACATGTACTTGCCATCGATCGATGATATTTTACAGATACACCACTCGCCGCGCCGCGCCGTGGCGTGGGGTGGTGGCGTGTCGCGGCGCGAGTGTATTTTTAGCCCGATGCTCAGGCTACATGTGCATGATATAATGCATATATTCATTCTTCGTTAGTTTTTTTTTAATGCGACAAAAATTGATCGTTGTCAATTGATATTTTTAGTGCGACTACACGACAGCATACAAGAGGAAAACTATCACTACTTGGTGTTTGATCTGTGAGTATTTTATCTACGATTTTCCATTGGAAGAATCACGTTTAACCGCAATAATTTACAGTGTAACTGGCGGTGAACTCTTCGAAGACATTGTTGCCCGTGAATTTTATTCTGAAGCCGATGCTTCTCATTGTATTCAGCAAATTTTGGAATCAGTGAATCACTGCCATCAGAATGGCGTGGTTCATCGTGATCTCAAGCCAGAGAATTTACTGTTGGCCAGTAAAGCAAAAGGCGCCGCCGTGAAACTGGCTGACTTTGGGCTGGCCATTGAGGTCCAGGGTGACCAACAGGCATGGTTTGGCTTCGCCGGTACACCCGGCTACCTGTCACCCGAGGTACTGAAGAAGGAACCCTATGGCAAATCGGTTGATATTTGGGCATGCGGTAAATTTCTTATTGAACAACAATATCAAACATAAACTATACCGTCTTCTTTCAATTCAAAAGGTGTTATCTTGTATATTCTATTGGTCGGCTATCCGCCATTTTGGGATGAAGATCAACATAGGCTTTATTCACAGATTAAAGCTGGCGCTTACGATGTAAGTTAACGATTTAGGCACCCACTAAAGTCCAATAATTAAAATGTTTGCAATCCTTTAGTACCCGTCGCCAGAATGGGACACCGTAACACCGGAGGCGAAAAATCTTATCAATCAAATGCTAACCGTGAATCCGTATAAACGGATTACAGCCGCTGAAGCTCTAAAACACCCATGGATTTGCGTAAGTTGTTTTATAAGTTTCATTTCCGTTAACTCGCTTTAAATGCAGAGGGCGACAGTTTTTTTCTACACAATAAACTTTTCTTTTGTTTGTTATCTAACGAATTGAACAGGTATTTAATAAACTTTTCATTTTCTTTCTTTCATTACAATACACCTTCATACACACAAAATATAGCAACGCGAGCGTGTGGCATCAGTTGTACATCGGCAAGAGACAGTTGACTGCCTCAAGAAGTTCAACGCAAGACGAAAGTTAAAGGTAAGCGCTATTGTCCGCCTATAATTACCTCCCAACAGAATTTATTAATCGTATATAAACACATACAAATTATTCTCCATTTTATAAATAATTCTGTGTTTATCTCTTACTACAAAGTATGTTAAGAAAAACTTCTTTAATAGTGCGTGCAGAACGAATTTAGTTGATAATCATAAATCAATGCAAAATATATTGGGGAAAGATTTTAAACGCGCGGGAGTTGAATTATACACTTCCGCTGGCAACGAAAATATTTCAAAATTTTGGTTAATTATAAAAATTTAATAAGAACTTGCCTATATTTATAAACACAAATCAACTAACAAATAAACACAAACACGAATCCATACCCACCCACCCATACACTCACCCACCATGACACATTGAAACAAGAATTTACCTTTTAGCTAATTACTCGCGCAGGATATTTATGGTTTTGTTTTTAAATAAAATATGAGCGTTTTAAATAATCGTATTCCTGATTAAAAAAATATATATGTTAATTTATATGATAGTGACAGGTGTACTTTATAGGTGTAAAATGACGATAAAAGTGTAAACATTTGTATAGAGCATCTTATACTCTTATCTATACCGAAACATAGTCGAGCGAGAACAAATATTTTGAAGTAAACATGGATAATGTTACTTCAGTGGTTTTATTGACAAATAGTCGTACGTGAGTTTATCAACTGACAATCTACTGACATCTTTATATAATATCTAGTACCTAATTAATATTGAAATTCCGTATAATTTACTATTTAATTAAACACACACATCTACTTACATTTATATGTCTATAGTCTATACTACATTAAAGATATATGTATGATTATTGATTAAGCATCATTTAATAATATATTACTATATATTTTATATATATATATATATAAACAAGGGGATTATTTATCAAAATTTTGACCTTCAACTTACTTCTTTCTTTTTTTTAACTTTACTATTTTTTGTTTATCTATATACATATATTAATATATATATATATAGCTATTTTAAAAATTTAGTTTTGATTTCGATGATATATATACACACACACACATACACACACACACGTATAAAATATTTTGTGAAAAAGTGTGACACAAGCGACACTAAGTCGTGTCTCCTGGTCTATATAATTGCATTACTCTTTTTGTCCCATTGTTTTTTTTTTTTTTAATATAAACTTTTATGTACATATATTTTTATTCAATGCATATAAATCATTAAAAAGCATTTAATATCAGTTCAAACAAAAATGGCTCACTATGTACAACCACTAAGCTTCAATCACATATTCTCTTCTCGTTGAGGATACCTTGAGATATGCACAGGGATGAACGCACAAAATTGCCTGCACATCTCAATCTATCAACGCCTTATATCTGTCGTCCATTCAGTTTGAAATGAATATTGATGTGAAGCTTAGTTCTGTAAGAAAAATACATGAAAAAAAAACGAAAAAGAAAAAAATCTTCTGTCCTAAAGCATTGCTGTTACCTATTTCCTTCTAACACAATTACACACAGTTTTTGAGAATAAACGAAAAGAAAAAAAGAAAAAGAAAAAAAAAATGTGAATTGAGAAATACCTGATGAATAACATAAAAGCGTCAAAACTGTACCAAGCAAATGAAAACAAAAAAGCAGAAAAAGGGTTACAATAATTGAAAGAAAATATTTTTAATTGATTCTGTATATAACATATTGTTGCATCTCTCTCCCTTCTTAGTATTTGAACAAATTGACGCGGTGTACGGTAAATTATGTATGCAAAAAAACTAAAGCATTAAATGTACCTGATCATTAGCAAATAATTAGAGCAAATAATCAAGAAAAAAAAAACAACTTAATTACGTAGTAGCAAAGAATCTGTATCCTTGTCAGAAAGTTCAAAGAAAAAAAAAAATAGATTAAAAATGCGCTAAGAGAAAAAAAAAATTGGAAATGTTGTAGGATTCCATACATAGAACGAAACATAATTTGCTTAGTTTTTCTGCTAAAATATTCCCGTTAATTATGTTACAGGGTGCTATTTTAACAACAATGCTGGCAACAAGAAATTTCTCAAGTGAGTATCAAAACAGACGCAGTCTTAATACAAATATCAGACACAATAATAAATATAAACCGAAAAACCAAAAACAAAAAAACAATTCTGAAAAAAAAAATAGTAAAGAAGAAGAAAAACACGTCTGTGTAATGCGACGTTAATTCGAGTCGACAATATTTTTTGTTTTTGTTGAATATACTTTCCACTGATTTTTACCACACCATTCACCACCACGAATCACCACAAATGACCCCTTACCAACCCCAAACTCACCCACCATTTAAGCCCACAGTAATTAAAAATAAGCACCATCCCTTTGAAAAAGACCAACAAAAACCCCACCAACACTTCACCATGACCCCATCACCACCCCATTCGGCCCCATCGTTCAAATGTGTCATACATGACACAAACCCTTCCTACCCCACCAAACACACTATCAATCATCAATCACCAGTCATCAGTCATCTCTTTAATATGTTATCAGTTCACATTGCGACAATCATTCCAAATATTCATTAACGATATTCTAGTAGTATGTGCATTGTGCATTCAGCATTGCATTTTTAGTTGTTCTTGTCTCTTGATAAACATATATGTTCATATATATGCATATTCGTTTATTATTACTACTAATTTCATTATGATTATGATTATTATTATTAATTATTATGAGACAATTGTATTTTGTTTTGAATTTTACGTTGTTTTCTTTTGGTCAATGATGCATCACTGCTTTTGTTTGTTACTTAGTGGAACAATACCCATTTAGAAATTCAACTTAGACTTTAGAGTGTAGCCTGTAGAACGTAGAAACCATTTTAATTTAAACATTGACAATTAAATGGAATACTGCTCTAATAAAAGAATTTTCAACAAAACACTAACAATTATGTTATATGTACGAGTAAAATAACAATGTAAAATAGTTGAAACTGTCTAACTGCGAGTAGCCTAAATACTGTGAGCTGTTTAGGTAAATGTTATAGTAACATACGAATATATCATAGTAACACAAATGTAATTAGATTAATATAAATAGGTACTTAGATGTAAGGCAAGTTTGATATTTGATGCAAGTAATAACACACCGAACGTGGAATTATTCGCCTTGAAGCTTGAAAACGGCTTCGCATTTTCGATCGCAATAACTATCAGTAAAAAATCAGTAAACTTTATTATTTTCTTAAAACCATCCAGCCATTTTGTTTTCCACGTAAACGACAGGCAATTTGATTAAATGACTCACATATTCGATGTCTATTTTCTTAAAATTTGATCTCCTTTGGACCATTAAATTTGTCTGTCTATTAATTCGAAATTGGATTAAGCAAGTAGTGCCATGTCTTGTCTCTTCAAAGTTAAAATGACACGTGCAATTTGAGACGTCAACCGGGTCCACAAATAGAGAAAAAGCATGTGCCTTCCGTATCTATACAGACGAAATAGAATCGATAAAGCATTGATTCCCCACGGACCGAAAGGTGGACTTTCGTAGAATTATTTGTTAATAAATAAGTGATTGATTAAGTAATTCTAGACATTTTAGCTGGTATTGCCCCAAAGGTCAGCGACTAACTCAATGCTGATAATTAAGAAAATAGAACTCCTTTTTTGTTACTAACACTAATACAAATACAGTCTACATGTTATTCCTATCAACTATCAAATCAAGTGGCTTTTCTCCTAGACTCCATGAGTGTAATGTTATTTGGAACTGCAAGTAAAACTGACTTGAACGTGAACGAAAAATTGTATACACTTGTCCCATCAAATGAACATGGTCAACTAAATATAGTTTGTAAATGGTCCCAATATTTGTAAATAGCAAACATTTAAGGCTTAAGTTTTATTATGCTAAAAACCATTTGCTAATTAATATAAAAGTTTGCTTCGTAAAACGAATTTTTTCTAGTTTAAAAATCGTTTTCTTAGACTTAAACTAATGTTTAGCAAGTGAAAAATAAACGGTTATTAGTAATATTGTACTTAGATCAAACCATTGTTGATACACTATCTGGGGGTCCTAAAATGTAGAGGTGTTTAAAAATTAAAACTGTAGTTGTAGAGAGATAAGATTAGTTTAAGAAGTTGCATTTCGTTTCGTAATTTTCAGAAACGTTAAGAAGTTACATTTGCACAGCAACATATGGCTGAGGAAGCACTAAAAGTTTGACTATTCTTGAAAATGCAAGAAACATTTATTGGACATTTTCTTACATTTTTCAAGGCCATGTTCACACTATTTTTGGATAAGATTTAACTTTAAAAAAAACTTCTGTTTATTGATTGCCAATAAAACGACAGTGGAAAAAATGAAATTTGTTTAGAAATGTTCGTTCATTTGCGATCAAATGGTTTTCAGACGATAAGAGTATTTCTTGTGTTATGAAAAAAGTTGAATCGTTGAAACATTTTAAAAACACATTTAATATCATAAGAAGGCAATATTAGAAGTTGGTAAATTTTTGTTTGTAAATATTTTTTTAGATTTCTCAAAAATAAAACTAAAAGATTATGTTTTGTTTTGTGTTGCTGGGTTCCAAATAATATTATAGACCTCAAAATATAAAGAAAACGGTTTAATTCTGGCCTGTTTTACTTAATTTAGTATCAATTTGATCAACTCCAGTGTTTCCGAACGCGATTGCTACTAAAGTTTTTTCCAATGCAAATTGAAAATATGTTAAGTACACTTAAAATCGAAAAACCTTTATAAATCTCACTCAAGCTGCATTGTTCTCGAAAGCTTCAAAAAAGTCTTAAACTATATTTAATTTCAAGTGATTGGCGATTTTTTGCAACGAAGCGAATCGATCACCAGCTTAGGAATTAAGTTTACAGATGTTGACACTTAAAAGTTGCCGGGAATGTCCGGAGAGTATGTCGCCAATTTGGAATGTCAGAGCTCGTCAGTGTTGTCTGCTAATTTTCATTGTCGTGTTTTATAGACAAATTTTCATAAAATGTTTTGTTTCAATATTATTTTAAATGTATTATATTGTTTTTACATAAGTAATTAGAAACAATAATGTAAAATGAAAATTTTGAAATGGCTAGTCACACCACTTATTGCATTTATTTATTTAATATCAATATTACATCGATGTTGGCGATGTATATTCTATGTAAATGTTTAATGTTAAGTAAATCGTTGAGTATTGACAAATTTAAATTAATGTCTTACCGCCAACAAAACATTTCTCGTAAAATTATCTCATATTTTCATATATTGTCAATTGACGACATGATTTTGGTTTAGTTAAATGTAATTTAACTGATTTAGAATATTTAAAGTGATGCGAGTGCAAGTAATTCGGCTAGTCCATTTAAATAATTTACATTATCCGGGACTGATATTAGATATGTTGCGCTTTATTTGGATATGTGGTGTAAAATGTATGTTTTTTGTAAAATTATGGAAAAACAGTATAACATTCATTTAAAACAAAAAATATGTGTTGGTAAATTTTTGGTTTTCGCTCAACTTTATCCTGTGTTGATCTTCTACTTCACACCATTTGTCACGAAATTCATTAATTCACGTATATTGTTTCTTCTCATTGTCTTATCATACGTCTCCTGCTACACACAATCTGCCATACAATATGAATTGCGACTGATTGCCAAATGAAATATTTAATTATCAAAAAAAAAAAACAAAAAAAAAACAAATACCATTTAACTTTACACTCAAACGAATCCATCTGCTTTGAATTCGCAACTCGTCATTCGCCATATGACCACGTGCACGCGCGGCTGGTTTGTTCTAAACATGAATCGTACCAACTCCTCTGTACTTACTGTCAACAATGCTCAAGAAAGTGGTAAGCCGTAAGAAACATGTAACACACGTAACACCCCTACCAAACACATAAACAATAATGATGAAAAATTTAACAACAATTATATTAAACTGCAGTATACTAATATATAACAATGTGTTGTTGAACTACTCGTTTCCCACGCTTTGTAAACAAACCAAAATGCGTTCTTTTAATCTTAACCGCAGATTAACATTTATAATTCGCTAAACGTATATGTACATGTTCTGTTTAGTAAAACTATTTGTTTCTCTCTTCCTCTATGTCTTTCTTTATCTATCTTTCTCACTTTACAAGTTTCTATTCTTTCTCTAAACTCTAGCTAAAACTCAATGTAACCAGCTTTTATTTAACATATATTTGGTCTATTTTGTCACATACTAACTTGTGTTTTCGAAAAGAAGTACATTTTATTTAGAAAATCATTGTCAATGTGCTTTATGTGGTTGAAAAAAGAAATTGGAAAACCGTGGATGGAAATGCCATACCAAACACACATACACCCATACACACAGACACACACACACACACACACATAGACACGCACAGACCCACAAGTTATATTACCTTCTCTGCAATTACTATGCTACCAGCTACCATACCATATAATTGCTGCAAACTGCAAAGCGTAAGCCGTAAGGGGTGTGTTCTTCGTGTTAAATATCGAGCAATGCACGTCGAATTGTAATTAGATACTACTACCCTTAAATGTTAATTAGAAGTATGAATGTGGCTGCGAACACGTTTAAAATAACGTTTATTTACCCGAAGACGAAGATTGTCTCATGCTACATAATTTTAACACGTTGAGTTGTACACTGTTGATGCTAAAAAATGGTCGAAAAAAAATGTCTGTATATACTTTATATTAAGTTTAAAAAAAAAGTAACGAAAAACTTGATTATTCTTAAGCTTAAAACTTATGTTAAGTACTAAAGGTCAAAAATTTAGCTTGTAAAATAACAAAATTTAAAAAGTATACATCTTTACGAACATTAACATTTATTTACAAAGCTTTTATCATGTAAATAACGTAACTTTATTTTCGTGTTAGATTACATATTTTATTGCAGATCTTAAGTAACATTATTGAATAAAACTTTTGGTAAAACATGAACAACAAGATCTGGAGGTGAGGTCCAATTAGCCGAAAAGTGGTAATACCTTCTCGAATTTCTACAAGGACAGTTGAAAGAATAATCTTTGGAAAGTCGTAAGGGGTTTAAATCGCAAAAACATCATTGAGAAGAATTACCTCGGAAAAAGTGCTCCATCTAGCTTAAGAGTTAACTTTTTTTTTTTTTTTTAAATATCATTTTATGATATTTAGGTTCAATTCAAGAACCCACTCAAACATTTTTTTCTCGACCTTTTTTAGGATCATCGTGTCAAATCGTATTTTAACATTTTTTTTTGTTTTGTGAAAAGTCGTGGAATTTCAATATTTTATCAACATATGAGGGGACAACCAAACATGTATATGCTTTTTAAGCTGCTTGGAGTTGTTTGTGTAAAAGCTTCATCCCTGTCAGGAGTGGAGAAAGTTTTATTCAATTGAACCAGTGTGTGTGCAACTTCCAAATCTTATATTCTCTTCGTCTCTGGACACAGTAAAGTTTTTGTTTTTACCTAAATTATATAATTTAATTGACAAATGTCGACTATTTACATATCCAACTCTGCCTACGACTCATATCGCAGCAGGTCAAATCGATATGTTGTGACCCAGTTTAGTTTAGTTTTCTGTGTCATCACTCATATGTGCATATTCAGAGTTCAGAGTTCAGAGTTCAGTAAAGCTTGTGCGAACATTATAATAAGTAGCGAATGAAAGACTTCATACTGCCCATAGAGAAGGGACTGCATTAGAGAAATCAAAGTGAGCGCTTTAATTAGGGTCTGGATATCCAAGTAGGACCAAGTTGGGTTCGGTGGGCACCGGATGTTTACCCACCCGCATTGCTTTGTGAATTAGTGTGTTGGCTAAAATATTTATATATACCCACAGCAGATGCTATTAGAAAATCTGAGTAAAAACGAATTCTCGATAGTAATTTTTAATGTAAAAAAAAATGTATTTCTAATGGTTTTTGTTGTTAACTGCATGGGTTTGTTTAACCTTCTGTCCTTTGTATTTATGTATTTATCGCTTATGGGTTTTCAGCAAAACACTTCATTCCTCCTACTATTTACGTCTTGCAATCACTATGTGCTTTTGTGGTTCTAAAAATTGTCGTATTTTTGTAACTCAAGACACTTCTCTAATTCACTGCGAAGAAATGGCACCTAACTCGTTTATTTTTCTTTGTCCTGTGAATTGAATCGTAACTTTTAGCTGTCGTAAAGTACTGCATTTCTTCGAATTGAATTGGGGTAATGTCTGACCCTCCCCCTTTTGCAGTGCATTTTACAAAACTCTTCAAAATATAATAATTGATATTATATTCCATGTACTGAATGTTTTTTTTTTTTTTTTTTATAAAAAAATAATTATACTTACATATATAATAACTATTTGTTAAATTATTTATTGTTTTTATTTTGTCCTACTGATTTGTGTTCAAATCTGTGCAGAGCATTTTGTTTAATGAATTTGTGTGCTCTCATCCTACAGGCAAGAGCATTGTTGCGAAGAAAGGAGACGGATCTCAAGTGAAGGAGTCAACGGATTCCAACACAACAATTGAAGATGATGACGTCAAAGGTAAGTCATATGGCGATTGCAATTTTCTAATTGATTACACGAATCAACAAAGTCTAACAAAAATATTAGCCATGTACAATATAAACATAAAACATACATACATAGCATTTCGTAAATATAGAAGAAAGACATATGTTTTATGCATAAGTGCTGTGCATACAAACAATAGAATATTATGTATTATTATATGCATTATAGATACTTTTAGTTGGTAGTGGTTGATTAATCAGTTAAGTATGTTAGACCACATAAGTAGTTAATATGTAGAACATAACAGTTATTTCGTAATGAAACAAAAAGACTTAACAGAACGTATTTACTCAAGAGATTAAGATTCAAATTATTCATAATCAATTAATTGTTTGTTTTTTTTTTTATTCGTTGAAATTACGCTTTTCAAAAGTCATAATCATAGCATTCATAACATTGTTTTGCATATTTAATTGTTGAACTAATGACAGGGAATAGCGTGACTACAATGTACTCGAACTACTCGAAGTACTCGTTCCTAACGAACCAAATAACAGAATATTTAATTTAATTAGAACGCTTTTTGAAAGATATTTTGTTTTAACGTTTGTGTCACCTTTTTAATGCAGTTTATTAACATTTATAACCGTATAGGTTTTGACATTTAACTTCCTCCCACTTTTACTTTAGTTCAAAGTTTAAACAGAAATGTTTTAAGTGCAGAAACATCTTTCGACTTTAATACAAAAACCATGATTAATTGGTTCAGTTTGTTTGAGAGCGACTTTACTTCTAATCTTGTTATTTGTATATTAGTTAATATGTGTCTGCCCTATTAGCTTTGATGAAACGACGACAAACTCTGCATGATTTTTAGCAATTTACCATTGAGCAGACTCAAAAGACGTTTTGAGTGCTATGCCATTGACACACCATAATTTGCATGTTGTTTTTATGTGGTTGGCTTTATGTATTTGTTCAAGACGCATTCATTTGAAGTGTTTGTGTAAATCATAATTAGTGATTTACTTATTTTGCAAATTTTGTATGTGCTTTTATCTAATTTTTTAATTTTTTTTATTATGACTGGAAGATAGATTCAATGCAAAATTAATGAGTTCCAATCTATCGACTGCAATATATAAGCTTTTCTAAGAAGCTAACTGTTCGAAAGAAACTTAAGTTTACATTAAATTATTCAGTCATAAGTCGAGTGAGTTGGACTGTTCATAAGACATAATCTACTTCCTTATTCAAAAGTTGCACAAGTTACTTGTCTGTTGATGTATATAGATTTTTTATTAGATGATTGCATGTGTTTTTTTTTTTTACATTCAACCACACTATGCATACCTAAATAAAAATGTGGCTGATATGGGAATATTTATTATTCCCACTTATTGATTAACAATTATCTGAAAATGTAATCGATAATCATTACACCTGCAAGCCTGTTGGTTTGCATTGTTAAGACATTAACAATTATATTTAAGAGATACCATAAGAAAATTAAGTTTGCAATTTGCATATAACATATATTCATGTGCATATTAGGATATAGTTTTCCGGCCAAATTACATGAGCAATAAATGCATACAAGTGCTGCACTTGTTGGCGTATTTAATAAATTTGCACAATGCACATCTTTCGGCGTAAAAGCCTGAGTTTCAGCACTGCAAAACACTTTTGTGGAAAGAAGAAGAGACTTGCTCGCCACTAATATCAAATTAAGCGTATCTTCACAAAAAGCTAAACAAATTTGTCGTCCCAACAAAAAAAAATGCAGCTTTTTTTGTATGGAAATTTGTCTCTAACGGCGAACAAGTTTACTTTATAACCGCTTTTCTATTCATTTTTCAAATATGCACATAAATATTATATCTCCAAAAACACTAATGAATTGATTTGAAATTTGTAAATATAAATATACCATATATATATATATATCTATATATATAAATGAATAATTTAATTGAACATAATCTAATTGTATTCCTGTATATTTCTTCTTTTTTTGGTTATCGCACACACTTAAAACCACTCCGAAATGAAAAAAAAAAACAAACAAACAAACGAAAATCAAACTAAATGCTTGATTATTCAAATGTTTTGTTCAAAAACTGAATGCATTGTGACTGGTCATTTTTGGACTCGTTGTATATTACCGGTCAACCGAATAATTCAACATGCAAAAATCGCCAAAACCGAAAAAAAAACAAAAAAATGTATAAAAACAACACCAACAATGCCGACACAACCAATTCGAAAACGACGTTTCCCCCATATATTATTGATTGGCCCTTTGACCTTGAACAAAACCGAAAAAATACGAACAAACTAAAAAAATGCCCGCACTGCATATCGAAAACTAAAATTAAAATCCGATAAACATGCAAATGAAAATTGGAACCAAAAAACAATAATAGAAGATAAGAAGGGAGGTGTTGATCGCAGCACTACAGTCATACTTAAAGATCCCGAAGGTAATTTTTTTTGTTTAATTTAAAAAGAAAAGAAAGAAATCCTCTCTTTTTTGTCGATAATTTTTTTTTTCGTTTGTTTTTTCTTTTGGAAAAATGTTTATACAACTTTTTTTTTCGTTTCTTTGATAATGAAATCGCACCTTTACTGAATATTACTTTTTTTGTTAATTTACACACAGTTTTAATTTTTCTCTGAATTTACGATGCGATACACATTTAAAAAAAAAATTCTTATTCTTAACTTTTTTATTGATATATATTACACTTTGACTCCCAGTACCATCCCCCAATGCATATAAACATATCTTAATCCCACTGCTCTCTGCTGAATTCCCAAGTAAACTGCTTCAAGGACAACTCGCTTTTGATGTGTCTTCTTATCAGCTTTTTATGTTTGCCTACAGGATACCTTGTATGATATCCAATATTCTACCAAACACTGTCGTAGGTCCTCATTTGCCGCTACCCCGCTTAACATACTTGAAGCAATGACAAAGAATCATTCTCTTTACTGTGCTCTAAATGAAGAAACTGTTTAGTTTGAGCCGCCACAAAAAACTTTTCTCATTAACAACTACTAAAAAAAAATTAACGCTGTTTTAATTAATTAACTTAAGTGTGTTTACGTTGAGTCGAGGGTTGTATTACACAGCTACACTTTCAACTATGTTTTTTTTTGTGTTGGATGTCTTGTCTGCAAATAAATGAATAGGCTACGCAGATCATTCACAGGTGTCTGCGCCAAGAACTTGTGCTTCTGTCACCTGTGAATTGGACGTTATGTTTTTTACCAAAGCTTTTATCAAAAAAAAAATTCTGATCTTTACAAGCATATCTACGAAACTACAAACTTTTATGTAATTCAGAATCTATGCTCGTGCTTCGTAAGGATAAAAAGAAAATTCTAGCTACAACAACAACAACAACAACAAAAACAACAAAAAACAGCAAATGTCGACATAATCAAATGAATTGAAACATTTATGTACGAACAACCGTTTTTGTTTTAAATCAATTTCTTGTTATTTTATGTTTTTTTTTTATGTGAATGAATATCTCAAAAACTTGTTAAACGATTCAATTTCACAAATGAATTGCCTAATCTGCTTTTAAGCCAATACATAAGTAACAGCAGAGCCGAGTAACTATATGAGTTGTATGTTGTCAAACAATTATAGTTACCTCTCTAACAGCAGTTGTTGTCAAAAGCTTATTATGATTTATGATTTTAACAAAGATGCAATTAGTGAATTGCATCATTTTATGCAACTTATATCAATCCTTTAAATTAAAAGCATACATAAATCTAATTTACACACTCAACATGCTGCAACTAAATTACATAACATGTATGTTAATGATAGCCTTACTCAAATCATGTTTTTGATACCAGTGGATTAGATATACTATATATATAATTTTTTTTTTATTTACCTGCATTTGATTTTTTTTTTGGTATTCGCGAACTCAAATACGAAAAAATCTTCGAAAAAAAATTACTTCGAAACGAACCCCACAAATCGATCGATGCGTTAAATGTTGGCACAGTCATTGGGAAGACGGAGTCTGCTACGCCAGCCGCCACCAACATGCCATCGATCATTGCCAATGTGTTCAGTAAGCCAAAGGCGGCCCCAGCAGCAGCAGCCGCCGCCGCTACCATTCAACTGCCGGCCAAGAATCAGCAACAAGTGCAGCAGCATCAGTCGAACAGTGATGGCCAGATGATGGATGTCACTTCAGGTACTGATTGTGATGAAGAAAGTGCAAGAAAATGCATTAATCGATTTAACTGTTGGACTTGTTGTGCATAAGGAGAAAATGACGAATCCTATGTGTTAACATATTGTTTATGTTGTTGTTGTTGTGTAAGGATAAATTGAAGAGACCTCTCACTGGCCTACTTAAGAATTATTTAAGAGCATTTACTGAAACTATCTTAGTTAGCAGCACAAGTTAGACCACAATCCAAGAACATAAACAGAAATTATCAAGCAAGCAGCGCATTGTTAGCCTCGTCTTCGGGAATATTTTTAGGACTATATTTGAGTAGATAAGTCATCAGTCAGTCGATCCACTGAGCACTGAGCAATTCACCTCCCTCTGCATGTGGATTCAAGTTTAACAAATCCACATATGATTCTTTCTTATACGATTTGCTAAACCATTTTAGTATTCAGCATTAGCTTATGTTGCGGTAGAGTAAAGACTATATACTATATAGACCATTGACAATCACTACGGTTTGTTTTGCACTCTGTATCATAGGCGGCAATTAACTGACTACATCTGAGAACCCATCCCGTCTCCCCCACCCCCACCCCCCTCATTTAGTTGTATATTGATCCAATGTATTTGCCAAAAAAGTGGTAGTAATTGTGACTTAAATTCATATCAACTCGGTGTTTCGGTAATCGCTCCAACAAACGCGTCAAACACGCACACAATTGCTAAAACTTCTTCTAAACTACTACTTCTACTACTTCTACTACTACTACTACTACTACTACTACTACTCTACTACTTGTACTACTTCTACAACTACTGCTGCTATTACTTCAGAGTCGATAACCTCTGATAGCAGCCCGCCGGAATTAAGTAAATGTGATTCGCGCGGAAGTTTGCCGGGTGTTGATTCTCCGCCAGCTGGTAAGCCGTTTTCCATTTTAATTTATTTTTCTTTCTTAATATTTAGTTTTTTTTTAAACATTTGAAAATTCCTATTTTACTCCTACTTTTATGTTGAGCGCGATTTCCACGAAAACCATTCGTTAAAACGTTATTGGATAATTTGAATTGCTTTGAGAAGATTGCTGGAGATCGCGCAAATCCTTTTCCAATATTTATTCCATTTGCCTCTCTTTCTCTCAATCTCTCTCTATCTCTCTCTCTCTCTCTCTCTGTTTCTCCAATTTCTCATATACACATACACATTCACACACACTCACTTACAATCGAATTCTAATCACATGGTCCCATAAACAAAAACAAAACAAAAAATCTGCTATAATGAAGTGAAAGACGTTCGCCAGCTAATAACTACTTAACTAAGTTAGGGTAGTGAGTGTAGTATGTGTGTAGCACCTCAAGAGTCTCTAATTAGTAGAAAGTACCCATTACCTGCCCATTATCCATAGTTACTAACCTTAAACATGAAAAAAGAAGGTATTCAAGTTGTGGGCCACAAATGTGATTTCGATTAAAGAAGCTCACAGCTTGGTTGAGTGAAACTATCAATCGTAAGAAGATTTTTGGTAGAAAATGTGTAATGCATCGGCCCGCCTACTCAACGTATTTGTACTTATTTTTACACTTTTTGTTCCAAACCCACCTCCCCTCCCCGCTACCACGCCAAGCAAAAACACGAAAACATCCCCAATCAGGTATTCAACCCCTCCCCCCAAAAACAACTATATCCAAGACCACACAATTACATGGCACGTAATTTCTTGTGTAGCACTTGACTGTTTTTCACACTTTCTAATCTAACTTACTGCAACAAAAAAAATTCCTCCCCGTCTGCGTTTCCCGTGGCTTTTACCTGTAATCTTAACAAAAATTTAAAAAAAATTTCTACACACTTCACCTGATTGATTACATATTTCAAAAACACAATTTATAGTTTCAAATGTACTGTATTTTTATATTTTCCTTTGAATTATTCCACACGTCTTTCGTATACTTTTTCGTTAAAATTTTTTTTTGTGATATCAGATCAAAATATTGTCAGTTTTTTTATTGTCTATCTCGCTTTACGTGCTTTTATTACCAAACGAATTGTGTAGACATATGGATTGCCTGTCCACCAAAGACATGCCACCAACTATCCACAAATTCTCAATGTTCAGGTATGTATATTGAGACATATTATAAACAAATACCCAAAAAAACGATACTTAAAGCGGTCATAATGTCGCAATTTCATTAAACAAATATATTTCTTAAGAGAGGGAGGTTAATTAAAGTAGAAAGTGTTTTTATTTATTGATTACATAAATACTGTAGTAATATATGCTTGAGAATTTACTTTGTCAAATGAAGATTTTTATAGCCAATTTATATTCACGTTTTTGTTAACAGATTCTTATTTTTTTTGTTATTAGTTAATTGTTGTTTATAAAAAAAAAACATCTTTGTAAAACAATTACCTGTCTTCTTCGTACTGTGTCTCCTGTTCACTACTATAGTGTCGTTTTCTTATTTACTGTCATTTTATAACGATCATAGATCATTTGAAATTGGTCAGTTGTGGTCTTGAGCGTCTTGAAACTCTAAGAAATGAAAAGAATTTACAATAATTGAAATGTCACATTTGCATCAGTTATATGCTGTGTCTGGTGGATAGAAATCTCCTTTTTTAGCAGAAAAAAGTTCCAATTAGATTAAACATAAAAAATCGTTCTGAGTTGAAAAGGGCAAAATGCAACATGAATTTTACTTAGTGACAATAGGGACAATCAATAACTATACTCTCTTTATTTCTCTTTACTTTCTTTCTCTTCTCTTCCCTCTCCTCTCTTTCTCTCTCCCTCTCTCTCTCTCTCTCTCTCTCTCTCTCTCTCTTTCTCTCTCTATTTCTCTTTCTATACACATTACATAATTATTTTTCAAACTTTGATGTCCTCCCACGGCCATTTAACATATGTAAATGAAACGGATCTAACAGTTTTGTAGATCCGTTTCATTGAAGATTACAGGCTCAAATTTAACAAATGTAATATCGAAATTAAATTATCGAAACTTAGAATTGCAAATAAAAACGTCTTGTAAATTTCATGTGTGCGTCAAGGTAGTCAATAGATATGTTATATGTGACGCAACATATCCGTCGCGAACGATATGTTTTTATCTACAAATGTAAATAGGCCGTTCTCAGTGAATTTCACAAGACAAAAGCATTTGTTTTCAAACAATGCACTGTCACTATTTCCTGTCAAAAAGGATGTGCACATTTTATACATTTGAACAGTTTTATATAAATATTAATGCCTATTCTAAAAGTAGTAATGTTTCAGTAATTTCTCTCTGAAAGTTTTAATTGATAAAACATTTATTTTAAATTGAAAATGCATGTTGTGATTTTTTACTTCTAAATAGGTTTTTTTGTAAAATAATTTTATTCAGTTTACCTTTTCTTATATCAATATATTGCTCGATTTCGGAACTATTAATACAATAGTAACGACACGAATGCTTTTCCTAAATATATTTTTCTCTCGAAAAAATTGCTTTTTAATTGTTTACATAACGTTTGTTTTAACAATACTTTTTTTCGTTATAAATATTGGTTTGAGTATAGTTCCTCCTATAAATGTTAGAACCATTCGATTTATCTCGATGTGTATGGGTAAATACATTTCAAGAAACTGCAGAAACATCTGTAGACTTAGACGGTAAACATAGAGACTAATGGCGGTTTTGATTAAAAACACAAATTTTAATGGAAATGTAATAACAAATGTTTGTGTATTTATGTATCGATGCATATTTTTGTATAAATGTTTTCGTATGTGAAAATTAAAACTATTTAGAATGGTCATTGGTCATATTTTTGAACGTGCATACTACAAATTCCCGCAAAGTTTTCCTTTTAAATTGATTCTTGAATACTTAAAGATTAACATAATCTGAAGATCTACAATTTTATTCACTTTCAAGAATGTGATTCAAACTGAAAATAAATATTTGTTCAGAATTTACATTATGAAAATGTTTAAGCCTGAAAGTGTATGAGCGTTTCTATCTAAATAAAATATTTAGTTAATGCGGGAAAATAATCTTTAGGGTTTTAGTGGTTTAGTTTACTTAAAAACACGAAAAAAAAAATTAGGGATGAGGGGGAAAATTTTCAAAAATGCTTATCAATTTAACTGGCGACTTTTAATGAAATAGTATCGTTTATGTGTTTTGTTAACATTTTATATGAGACCTAACAATGTTGTTTTTTCTTTTGTTAACTATAAAATCATTAAACAGTTCCTGATTTTTATTAATTACTGCAAAACATTTTTCACTCCAAATGTAGCTCGACGTCACGAAGTCATTAAAATGACGGAGCAATTAATTGAAGCGATCAATAATGGCGACTTTGATGCATACACGTGAGTATCGACATATCATCAATTTAATAATCAGTCTTAGATTAAATAAATTAATTGTAGTGCTAGGTAGTTGAGTAAAATTGTACACAAAATGGAATCACCGTAGATGTAGTGGAAACTGATGTTATAAGAAAATATATTGAAAAATGATTTATATTTGAAAATCTGGCATTTAGATTGAAAAAAAATTCTGAACGGCTCAACTAAATCAGATCAAAGTTCTGGCGGCCACCAATTTGTTAATCGATACAAGATTCAATTACTAATGTCGCACTTTTGTCTTGGTGTACTTTCAGAAAAATTTGTGACCCCCATCTGACCGCCTTCGAGCCTGAAGCTCTCGGAAATCTGGTTGAAGGCATGGACTTTCACAAATTTTACTTTGAAAATGGTTAAATATTTTTCCTATTTTTTAAAAATGCGTTTAAGTTCTAGATTTTATTGCGATACAAATCAAAATGTAAATACTGATTATTCGCATGGGCGATTTTCCTTCTTTTTCTTTTCTGTCTCTCTTTTTGCCTACTCACGCTCATCTGGTACTTAGCAGTTCTTGGGAAAAACTGTAAGGCCATCAATACAACAATACTTAATCCACACGTTCATCTATTGGGCGAGGACGCAGCATGCATTGCATACGTGCGACTCACGCAATACATTGATAAGTTAGTTGAATTTTATATCTTTGTGTGATTACTTTTCGATTCTAAACAATCGAATCGTATATTTTTATCCAGACTAGGCCATCCCCATACCCACCAAACCGAAGAAACACGCGTGTGGCACAAAAAAGATAGTAAATGGCAGAATGTGCACATACATCGAAGCTCGACCAATATGAGCGGAGCATCGCCATTCGATTTCGCCAACCACCATAAATAGATTCCGGTTAAACATCAAACACATATATTATACCTACACATATAAATAGATATCTCTTAAAATGTTATCATTATAGAAGTAAATTTATTGCTATTTAAAGATGGATTAAACAAAACAAAAAAAAACAATGAAAGAAAGAACAACAACAATGGATCAGAGGACATCCCAGGACAAAAGAGAGATAAATTCAGCAAAACTAAAAATGAACTTTTTATTACTTACCAATTTGAAATTAGTTATCAGTAATAACCAATCGCGAGAATACTTAATTTTTAGCAAAAAAAAAATATTTATGAAATTTCTCTTTTCTCCGTCTTGATCGAGCTGTTGATGTTCTCTATGTTGATCCCCCGCACTATAATGAATGAAACTAAATAAAAAAATTCCTTTTATGAGATTTTTTTGGTTTTCGGTAACACGAATAGGAGATTTGTAGTCGTCAGATTACACGATGATTATCAAAATTCAAATATTATATAAATTTAACTTGAGGATAAAGTAAAAGGAACTAACACAACATGTGATGTTAATCCACATGCAACAAATGAGATGAAATAAACTTACCTAACTAAATGACACACACACACACACACACACACTGAGTTTAACATACCGAATGTTTGGGAAAATATGACATTTTTTCGATATAATGTGTTAATAATTAAAAATAGTTAGTCCTTTTTAGTAACTATCAGAATGGGGTTAATTAATAAATATGATTTACTTCTGATTTTAAATAAAGCAAACTTAAGTTTGACGAATATACTAAACTTAAATATAGGAAATGATAAAAAGAATCTTTAATAACCGAACTGTTATGTATTTATTAAAAAAAAAAAAAAAAACAATTTAACAAAAATACTGTATTTAATACATGAAGTGTAGAATTTAATCTATCTGTATATCATTTCTTGGCTGACTAAAAAAAAAAAAGTGTAACAAAATATTGATGGACACATTTAAACATAATGAAATGAATTATGAGATATATTTGTACAAAAAAATACTTGTGCAATTTGTTAATTTGCTTTCTAACATTATTAAAATATTTAAATGGATCTTACTGGAGGTTTAACGAACACGTCGAATAAATTAAAACGATGTTGATGGTGACAAAGATAAATCAATATTATAACAAAAATTCTATTAAAAAAGCAAACATTTTAAATCATTTTTATGTTTAAGATTGTTAAAATTTAATTCACACAGACAAAAAACAATAACATAAAGTAATTATTATTAATCATTAAACAAACAAACAAAAAAACTCTCCTTAATCTATTATATGTAGTTTATTTGTTTAAAATTACAACATTTTGATTCAAAGCAGTTATTTAAAATAAAATAATAATTACATAATATTATATTAAGGAACCAAAATTTTATCCAAAGAATCTTCTTATTGTAATTTATGTGAATCGTTTTAAAAACTGCTAAATTGTACTCATACTTCCCTTGATTTATAAGTATTTCATAAGTACATAATTATATATTTATTGTATATTGTAAACAAACCCCGATCTACAGATTTGTACAATTCAGAAATTCATTACTACAATCATGTTACTTAGATCCTTAGTTGCTTAGAACTTTGTTTCTAGAATATTTTCTGTTATATATTCATTGCCTGTTAATTTCTTTTAAGATGAAAAGCATTTTTTAAATTTATGTTAATTATCTTCAGTGAAATTTGTTAATTAATTATTATGCAATAAAAACATAAAGGAAACCACTGTGAAATCAATATACATTTTGTAAATAAGCTGATCCCAAGGGTAACGATAGCAAACAATAACACAAATTAAATGCTTGATATTAAAAGATTAATTGAAGAATGAATATTGAACAAATTGATCTTGTGGTTCACATCGAAAAAAAACAACTAAAATTTTGGGGGTATGTTTGAAAAGAATTGAAGTAAAGTATATGCATTTTGAATGTAATGGAATTTGTAAAAAAAAGCAATTTTCGGAAACAATATTTTATAAATAATATGAGTTACGGTTTCACGTGGTGATTTAATGGCTTTACTACTTATTGTAATAGATATATTTCACACAATTCAAATTGGTTATACGCTGAATTTTGCGCGTGTGTTCATGATGCGATGCACTTGACTTTCATTAGCTGGTATGTTTCCGATTTCCGCAATAGCCAGTCGCAAAAAAAGCAGCCAAAACTTGGATATTCAAAAACACTGTGCCGAGAGTATTTTGATGTATAAAATAATTATAGTATTGTTGTGTCTACATATATATGAGTATATAGTGTGCATTGTTAATAATTTCTGTGAAAAAAAATCATGTATCATTTTTATGGTAAGTTAATGTGTTTTGCTTTATGCATTCTTTGATCATGGAGTCTTTTTTCTCTGTCACTACTTTCTCCTCCAACGACTAAATCAATATACCGATTTGCAATTATCTGTTTTAATGGTTCCTTTGTACTAATATAACTGGCATACAAAGGGTAAAATCCCATTTATTCAAAATAAAGTGTATTGACCACAAATTACTAAAAAAAAAAAAAAAACTAAAAATTGCTTACATATTTCCACAATTTTGACATGATTTATACCAAATATCTTGTCAGTCAAAGTCAAACGCGCACTGTGACTTTCGAGCAGTCGCTCGCTACAGTTTTTGTTCATTCAAACATTCGCATTATTGAATAAAAAAATAAAACATTTAGTAAAGAAACATCAAATCTACAAAACCATAAATATACACAATTATATATAAACGGTAAAACACTTTGATTGTCTTACAATTATAAACTAAACTTTTCCCAAAACAAGAGTAATTGAAGAAGAATTATTACAAAAAAAAAGTGAAAAATATGAAAAAAAAAATTTAAGATAAAGTGAAAAAGCTAATGGTATTGTACTAATATTGTTGTCTAATTTAATATTTAAAAAAAGATATATAACAGCTAACAATTTTTAATAATTATTAAAGTAACTTGTATTTTAATTGAGACAAACTAAATTCTGCTATTTTTTATCCTATTTAAGTGAATGGAAAGAAGAAAAAAAAAACAAACAAAACCCTTGCAATTTTTTATCAGGACAAAATTTACCCCTAAAGAATGACTTGAAAAAACTACTTTTAACAATATTAAGATTCTTAGAAAAAAAAACAATTATTTGGGAAATGCTATTAAATCATTGACACCACATTGAAACAAAATGATAAATAAATATTGTATTGAAAAATTACAAAAATATTATTTGACATTTAAAAACGATGAAGGATATTGCTGTAACATATCTTTTAAGGTTTTCTCTCTCTCTCTCGCTCTCTCTCTCTCTCTCTCTTTTTCTCAAATGATTTTTCTGTTCGTTTTTTAAAATTGCTAGTCGAATCGTATATAATGAGTAAATTATGAAATGATTAAGAAAATGAATAAATCACATTTTTAAGACGAACGATTAATTTAAACATAAAAATCATATGTTAAATTTCTGTAATTTTGACACAGATATAATGGACTTATTATAAATAATAATAATTATAATTAAAAATAATTAAAATAAATACATACAAAAAAAAATTTAAATGAAAAATGGTATAAGTACTTATAAAGATGTAAATTCTAAAAAGAAAGAAAATATGAGAAATATATTCTCGTTTTAATTGAGCATATACAATAAAAATTTAATAAAAAAAAAAATCAATCATGGATATGGACTAAAAACAACAACAATTTAGATATATGTTTAATATATATGGACAACGCAAAAAAAATTAGGTTAAATTAACAAACAACTGTAATGAGATAGCATAAAACGCGGACGCAATTTAGCAATCCCAATATAGTATTTAGCAATAACGGTAACATTCAAGTCAACATAAAATACCAAGTGAAATTGGCCACCTGCTTCACCTGTTAACCTTACAAACCAATTATCGAAAAAGGCGAAACCTAACAAACCAACAATCATTGTAGTTGAATATGTTCATTTATTGTAGTGCAAACTGCAACCAGCTCATGCCCGTGATTCCCAACAATTCCACCTATTTCAATCATCCAGCGACTGCAAAATTTCTCTCCTCGTTCAATAAATTTAAACTTTGCTAACGACTAACGAGACCAAAATACGTAAATGTTAATTAATTAATTTGTTCATGAAACTCCCTGTTTAATCGGTCGCTGGGTACCGCGCCCATCCCTTAACATATTTCGGAATTTCGAACCATTTCCAAGTAGCGCCAATAATCCAAAATGCCATGCCTAGGAAACCAACCACCATTCTGCATTTTGCTAGCCAACCATTTGTCTTGAAGAATCCATGAATCACGAAATCTGGTGAAAAGGTTTTTTATTTATATTTTACGAGAAACTAACAGCAGAGTAAAAACAAATAAAATACAATTAATAATTAAAAGAGTAAATAGACATTGTAAGCGCAATCGTCATTGTGATTTTTATAGTAATAGTTTTGTATAAATACAATTATTTTAGCTGACTATGTAAATTGGCATAAAAAAGTTATCGTGTCTACTTTCAACCTATATGATGTATGAGCAATCATCCAATTTAACATGAATGTGGCACGAAACTAATTATGTGCACAACGTTAACAACAATCCAAACTCAATATATTATTACTAAAAAAATAAAAAACATAAAATAATGTCTGTATATATTAAAAATAACAACAAAAACCACACAATATACGGGCCGAAAATATATTACATAAAATGCAATTATTACTCGTAAAGAGATTTACAATTTTTCTCACTCATCATTTATTAACTAACTTTAAATGTTTTTTTTTTATATAAATATTTATATACGACAAAAGGTTTGGAGGTAAATAGTAACGAACGAGTTTTGCGCCTTTCCAAACATCCCAGTCCAATACAATTTGCATTTTGCAAACAATAATATCAACCCCTATCTATCCTCCACCCCCTTTTTGCCCACCTTATTCCCCTCCCAATCCACTAAAAGAAAAAAGAAATTGAAAGGAATCACATAAATTAAGGAAAACCAGAGAGAACTCACTGTGAGAGTGAGAATATCCTTTCTAAGAAAAACATTGTTAACAAAAAAAAAAAACTCACAAATGATAAATTGTCTTAGAAAAACGCCGATAAAACAAGCGAAACAACTAACAAAAAAAAAATCTAAAAAACTAAAGCAAACGAAATTGTAAGAAAATGCATAAACAGAGATTTAACCAACAATTATTACCAAACAAAAATCAAGAGAGATAAATCAAGGAAATCCAATTTAACAAAAAAAAAACATTTTATTCAATATTTATAATGCTCTTTTTCTTCTAATATGCAAAACTATATGCAAATTCAATAAATACTAAATCTGAAAATATCGTCATGGTTTTACTGTACATGATTTTAGCCTGAAAATGATAATTTTTTTTGTCGATTCCCAGGTAATGGTGGTAGGTAAATGCAAATGTCACAAAACTGAACTAATCTCATACTTCCTCACTAACATACTTTAATCCTACGACAACAACGCTGAATGTTAAAAATAAGTTTAAAGACTTGTGATTGATAAAAAACATTAAGAAAACGAAGTATTTTATTGGTTCATTGATACAAAGAAAAATTGTCGTCAAAACGTAGTTCATGAAGGCCGTTAGCGCATTTCATATTTAGTAAAAAGTTAAAGCTTTCTCTTATAAAGATTCGTGTCCTGAGAAATACCTATGGGAACTTGACATTCTTTTGAAGTTAATCTCTATTAGTGGTCTTAATCGAACATTTTGCAGTTTTCAGTTAATGTCAAGTGCCTAGGTAGTTCTATGATTTATGGATCAACAAAAGATATCATAATATATCTGGTGCCTTCGGTAGTTCTCAGCCCTTCGTGGAAATGGGTCAATCTTCCAGGATGCATTAACATCCATCCCATTTTCGTTGCCTGCACTGAGCAATTATATCTGCAAAAGAAGACATCAACGTTTGATGTTGGCTAATTTCGAAAGATGTCAGAAATCACCTCAAAAAGTGGCAACCACCGCCTTCGTAGTCAACGCCGACTTGATTGAGCGCGATGTTAATGGTATAGGTCGAGGAGTCGTGGTGTGGTCGCAGTGAGGGCTGTTCATCTGGTCGGTAACGCACAACAAAGTTCATCAGAGACCGCGGTGGCTATGAGGATATTTACTTGAGATTACGCAATTTAACAGTAACAAAAAAAAAAGATTCCTTACGTTGTGGAAGTAGCCTAGGAAAACAGCTTCTTGTAGAGGTCTCACATATAATTGAAGGAACTTGAGCCACAGTGGCTCCAAACCAACCTATCGACAAACGTTTGTCAATAAAAAAACAAGTAAAAAACAAAAAAAATGGTTTCAACCTGGTTCATGTGAATGTCACGAGTTGGAACGGCCTCGTATCCTCCTTGCAAGCGAGTATCCTTAAGAAAAAAAAAAACCAACAGAATCAGTCAAAATGTAAGACTTGGCGTTTTCTCTGAACTTACGCTGTTTGTTCCGTCAGACCATCTACCGAAATTCTCCATGATGGCAATTAAATCCTTGCAGAATTGAGTGGTGACAATGGGGAACCAGTAAACGTCGGTGCACGGCATTATGCGAGTTTTATTGGGATTTAAATTTTCAACGTACTCTGGATGAATGTAACGCTGTTCCCAATCCGACGGATTCGACATCAACATATAAAAGTCGGGACGTGGCATTGTGGTATCAAAGTACTCGCCATTGACGAGATGTCCATAATCCTCTTCGTTGGTGACAAACATGAAAACTTCCTAAACAACAAATTGACAACGCGTTAGTATTTTGTGGATCCGAAACGAGCTGCAACATCGTACATGTTTACGCAAATTCTGGCACATCGTCATATCTGGGTCGTACTCTTCGCCGTCGTACGTCACTTTGTCCATAATCTGCTTCTGGATCAAGTAGCATGATGAGACAAACGGAACGTTCCATAAACCTCTGCAGAAAATTTCAAGTAAATACAATACATAAGTGTAACAAGGCGAATGAAGCAAACAAATCAACAGCGAGGCGGGATTAGCATAAATTCAATTCAAGAGGGAACCGAAGCCAGACGCTGATCGTGCAGCATGCAGATGGGCAGCGATGGAGACAGACGCTGCTGCTATTCACCAATTGGCGCAGTTTATCCGAAACTATCAAATCGGTTATAGCGGCTAATTAAATTATGAAAAGGCACTTATGTGCTTGGAGCTGTGACAATGGGATTGGGCACTTGGGCAGGCACGTACTGCGTTGCAAACATATTTGTGTTAACAACAGAGTCGGTGTCGGTCAATTTCGCGGTAGTTAAGTGAATGCCCAGTGGGCTGCCTGCGTACGTGTCTGATCAACCGCCATCTAACACTGATTGAGTGAATTCACTTATGTGAGGCGCATTTGATTGTAAACCGCGACCGTGCATCTCTCGATTGTCCGCCGACGATCAGCAGTGTTTTTGTGTCAGTCGTGGCTACCCCAATTGCGGGCTTAAGATCACAGTTTACGGAAAGAGTTGCCGGCAGTCGTGCAGACAGACGAGCAGTTAACATACGCTAAAATTTAGTTGTCGCGAAATTCGTTTGTGGCCAAGAATCGGAATGCATGTGCGTTTGTTGTTAGTGGTGGTGGTGTTCTTGCTGTGTGCCCATGAGAGTGCGGCGCGGCGTGGCAGAGGACGTGGCCGCACCAAATCCAGGGTAAGTCTCATCCAATGATTGGGCAAGCAAAAGGTAAGATTTGCCCGCATCAATCATCATATCAGTTTCATCTGATATCACAACACCACAAAAGATACGACGCGATCGTAAGCAGGAAACAACACAAATTTGATTGAATTAGTCACTAACTCTCCCCCTTTTCTTTCTCTCCACCACTAGGTGCAAATTGGACTTCCAATTACTGGCAAATATAGGGACCCAGAATCAGATCAGTACTACAATAATCATAATGTGAGTTTGAGTGTGTGGCGTTTTTCGATTTCTCTAAGATTTTCGTTGTTCTGTTTGAAAAGGGCGCCAAAATACTGCAGGCCTCCCACTTTGACTATGAATACGTGCTGGGCCATAAAATAGCGTTCCTTTGTGTGGCTAAGGGCAATCCACGGCCACACATCACATGGTTCAAGGATGGCGTCGAGATTTTCACTCACTTGTACATGCATGTAAGTATAATACATTCAATTCAAAGTGGCTACTTAGTTATTAAATTGTTTTCTTCTTGTTTAAAGATCCATGAGTGGCGCATTGGGGAGGATAAAGTGAAATCGAAAATTGAAATCGATCCCGCCACCCAAATGGATGCTGGTGTTTACGAGTGCACCGCTGATAACATGTACTCCATCGACAGAAGAAGTTTCAAAACTGATTTCTCAATTGCTTTTGATTAATTTCCGAATTATTACATATCAATACTCAAATACCCAATTATATACAATTTTAGTATTTAGAAATTGTAAAGTTGCATTTGAAAGATTAAATCCAGGATATTTCATTATTTATGGAATGCCTGATAAATATTGTAGGTAATGAATAAAAATTGTGTAACCACTTACCGTAACACATTATTTGCAATATCCATGTAGTCATGGGATCTGGCGTAGTAGCCTTTGTCGCTGATTGCACCCCAGAAATTGCTCCAGACCTCACCAGGCCGAACGGTAAGTGGACCCACAAAATGTCTACAAGTATCATGTATAAGCATAAGGTTCATTAGAATTAATTTAAATTACTTGTTGAGTCGTAGCAGTGCTTTGAGTACACTCGGCTTATCAAGATGTGCCTCACTGTCCACCACGAACATGTAATCACTCTCCTTCAGTTTGGTTTGTGCTCTGAAAAAAAAAAAACAAAAACCACGTCAAACATTCCAACAATACACTCGACACAAAACAAAACAAAACAAAACAAAAACACTTACACCGCAAGATTTCTGGCTGCTCGTTCACTGATCTTATCAGTTGGAAGAATTTTTTTGACACTGCGATATTCAGCACCGAATTGCGTGATGAATTTCTCAACCAGTTCCGTATGATACTCAACCTGCAAATTATTTAATTTCATATAATTTTCCTCTAAGAAATTCATCTTCAATAATTTAACCCACGTCATTATGAATAAACAAGTGAATGTTTTCTTTGGGGTAGTCCAGTGATAAAATCTTGTCCAAGAATTCCTCGAAGAACGGCATTGGTTTCTCAGCGAAAATTGCCATTGTTATGATTGGTAAATGGTTTTCCTGAAGAAAAGAAATATTTAAGTTGAGTTTTTTAAACAATATTTTAATACTTACATCCAGTTCAAGAAGGTTTTCTTTGCAGGCGTGGCATTCACTGTTGTGATAGCTGCCAGCCAAGTAGTTACCAAAGTTGTTTAGAATCATTTTGCTTGGGCCATTTGCATGGACGATGCACGGCGTCGTCTTGAATTCGGAATTAAACAGATAAGCTTCACCGTTGTCCGGATCGAATTCCATTTTAATTTCGCCTTAAAAACAAAACTTTGTCATATAAAGAAAGTACAAAAAAAATTTGAATATAATACCAATTGCACCGTTCAAATTTTGGAAAATTGCCGACTTGTGATCCAATTGAATCTTATGTTTGTCCCTTAGCTCGGCATCCAGGAAAACTTTGGTGTAGAATAGCTGATCGTCGTCCGCATTTTTGATGGAAGCCTGGAGTATCTCAAACAAGTCACTGGCGTATCCAATGAACATTCCCGAATTGAGGTATCGCGCTCCGCGTCCCTGTAACGGTGGATAGGACTCACTCAGCGATTTGTCTGGCCAGCAGAAATTCTCAGCACCAAACAGAATTCGGGCTCCAGTCTTCTTGAATTTCTCCACAATCTTATCAATGGTCGCCAAGTACATTACATCATACCTGAGACATGGAACGGTGAAATAAGTACAGAGGCAACATCGGTTTTGCACAAGAGAAAATTTTACCCATCCGTGAACAAAACAATCTCATTTGAATCTTTGTAATCCTTCAATGCCTCCTTCAATAGATTGACTTTGAAGCCGCCGCCAGTTGAGTGCATGTCCCCTCCTAGCCACTTCTCGCCAAAGCCCAATGTCTTTAATGGCACATTATAGTATTTGGCTGATTTCGTGAATCTCTTGTAGCCATCCGTGGATTCCGTGGCAACGGTAAAAACTAATGCATCGCCTGAGTGACAAAAAAAGTCTTAGTGACGTCTTAGTCTAGTCTAGTTATTACATCTTTTTAATTCACATATTAAAGAACCAAATCCATATAAGAATTAATCTGTGACAAGAATTCGCGGCACCAGAAACGAGGTTCATCATCCGGTAAGAAACAAATAGAATGATTCTCAACAGACAGATTTTCTATTTCCAGTAGTATTAAAAGAGATAATTGTACATTTTCCAGCTGCTGTAGAATTGGGAGCAATTTAGATAAGCAATTATTTTTAAATGCGTGGACGACACTCGCAGGGGCCAGTGCAATCCGCACACGAACAATGCAAATGCATTTCAAAATGCAATAAAGTTGTTTCGCTGTGCTAATGCATGTTCTTAATGAAGAACAAGAAGAAATGTAAATGAACTGCCGACGTGGATCCTGACGCCAAAAGGTAAGATGTTGCATTTATTTGGAACCAAACTGGTTTCTGCAAATGTTTAAAGTTAATGTCCGCTCAAGAAAAAAATTGGAGAAAGGGTGATGCACTTCTTACATTTTTAAGAAGTGATATCAAGATTTGTGATGTAAACTAGTTTTGCTGTGTTCTGAATTCTGAGGTCATGCTTCCCATGAACGAGTCAATAACCGCTCCGACCGCCCGGCAAAACGCAATTGCATTTTCGGCAACTAAGGACTCAAAGAGAAAGCATAAGCGTCCGCCCGCTCCAAAAAACACATTCTGCTGACGGACGCAGATTTTTCAAAAACACATACAAAGTCACGTACGCCACAATGTTTATTTAATTGGACGCTATTTTAAGATTCATGATATCTGATCAAAGAACTATTTACATGAAATATGCTGCCATATATACTTCGTTTATGTTGTCATTTGAAGCTCGGATGTGGTGTTCAGTGTTTTATAAAAAAAAAAAGCGATAAGAAACTAGAATAGGAACTAAGAATAAACCGTGAATGGCATCTGATCCCCTCGTCGCGTCGGGTCTGCTTCCTAATCAGCATTTTTGTTCATTTATGATAATGAGTCGAGGAACAATTTGTTACAGTTTCGACCAGCCAAAAGACAAACGCAATTTCCGTCTTTCCTAGTTAGCTAGTTCTTACCTATACTAATTAAGATTGTTTACCTTTTTCGTGACGTTCGGCCGTGCCTCTACAGCTGACAGCAAATAACACAGCAAACAAACAAACAAACTTCATTTCTAACACAAATATCGGTCAACCGGTCTGTCAATCGCAACTAAGTTTGATCAATTCACTTTCACTGTTTGATGCATCACAAGTTGAAAACTATGCAAACTAATAAGTAGTCACTGAGTTCTTCTAGACGGGTGACGACTGACAACTCTGCGCACTGCACGCCGTCGTTTAGCTAATATTCTGGGCGACAATTAAGAGATTACTCAAGCCTCCAAACACAACACAAAGTGTATGAAACGGATGTGTGGGATGCGATGTTGGCTGCAGCATGAAATACACAGAAGTGACGCAAGTCGCCGGAACGCCACTCATATATATATATATGTTTGTATCGATCTCCTGTGGTCTATTGGCATATGTCGTGCGAGCATGAAAGAGAAGCAGCGAAAAGCAGATGTGATTTTAGACTATTGGGGCTTATGCTTCAGTATGAGTATGTTTTTCGAAACTCGCCATGAGCAGTTTGTTCCTCACAGATGGCGCTAAGACAATGTGTCGTCGGAAAAAGGTTCAATTCCGTGAATTCTTAAACTCGCATGTCTAGTCTTTTATTGCAAAAAATTTCAAGAGTGAAGAAGGAACTTTGTCACATGCTTAAACTTACCGAAAAACTGTTTTCCGTACACAAAATGCTTCTCACACGTATCTTTGGCACTTTCAGCTGACAAAATCCAAGTCACAGTCACTAACAACCACCAAGATACATTTAAAGACATTTTAGAGGTGAGCTCTAACTACTAAACCATCCGCAAACGCCTCACAGCACTTACTGATACTTTTCGGTGTTGTGATCAGAAAATTTATCAGATCACTTGACCATTCAGCCACTCGCACTTTCTGGCCAGAGATTTGTCTTCAGTGCAATGCACTTGAAGCTAATCAAGCGCGACGATTGCTATACTTTTTTTAATGCAGAAACTTCATGCGGTTCGGGTTCAAATAAAAGCGGTACGCATATTCTTGGTTTATAAATGTTTATTGTTAGAAAGAAAGTCTTACAACATCTTAAAGAAAATACTTTTTCAGTATTATGGGTTTATGCCTTTGCCAATGAAATAAGTAAAAGTGATCAGAAAGCATGAAATTGACAATGAAAATGTGAAATTTACAAACATTCACACTTTTACTTAAGTATTTTTTGTTCAAATCTTATTAAACTATTGTATACTAAGATGCCACTATTGTGTTTAAGAGTCGAAAACCAAATTCTCCAGACTCATGCAACATAAGAAAGCGGCTAGAATACTTAATTTCCAGCAGCTTCCTTGACGAAATATTTTGCTCTAAAAACGTTGTGAACTAAAAGACATATATAGCGAGTGTTTGTCCCACTAAAATAATCTAACATGGATACCATAAAATGCAACAATCTCGTTAACTAATTGAATTATGTGTTTCCATATGCACCTTCGTCTATTGTAATTTGCTGGGCGACACATGACCCATTCTCTTCATATGTGCGAGTCACACATTTATTTCAGTTACGGTTTTATTTGGCTGCTGAACACTTTGCATTTGTCCCACGCCTCAGTTCCATTCAGTGCGTGAAAGTCTTCGTATCTCATTTGTGAATTACTTGAAATTGTTCTTTTAAGGACATCTTTAAGAAATATAAATACAGTGCCAGTGTTTTCTGAAAGTAACGCGGATCAACCGTTGTAAACATGGGCAAGGAAGATCCAGAAATCACCAGTCTTAAGGAAGAAGTGAATAAAGTTATCGCTAAATTTCAGGTAAAGTGCACAAATCCTTTAAGCCATACATGTTCGGGAAGTTGCATTGTATCGATATAAAAGGCACTGGTCGCTACTGGTAAACGTCTTAGAAACATGTTCCGTAAAAATGCGTTGACTTTAAAGTAACAATTTATTAGTGATAATCCAATTAATGCGGGCATTCCAAAACAAGTCTATGGCTTCAAATTTATTGGGAATGTAATCTAATTAAAAATGTTTACGTGTACAAACAAAAGGAGGACCAGAAAGCGAAATCCGATGTCGAACTCAAGGACAAATGTTCGGACATGGGAGACATTCCCAAGATTCGATTGGCTACAAAGAAACTGCTAAAAGGACACATCAACAAAGTCACAGCTTGTCACTACTCTGGAGATTCCAGACATTGTGTGACTGGATCACTGGATGGAAAGCTCATAATTTGGGATTCATGGACTGGCAACAAAATTCAGGTAAATGCCACCAATTGAAATTGAATTATCTGGAATTAACCATTTGCAAATACTTCCAGATCATTCCTCTGCGATCATCATGGGTAATGAGTGTTGCATTCTCACCATCAGGAAACTTTGTGGGTGAGTAAATTCCGTCGTCCTTTTTCGATTGACATCCTCATTGATTGTTCTCTCAGCATGTGGCGGTATGGACAACATGTGCACCATTTATGATATCAATAACCGTGACGCCAGCGGTGTGGCGAAAATTGTGCGTGAACTGGCTGGTTACGAGGGTTTCTTGAGCTCGTGCCGATTCTTGGATGACAATAACATTCTGACTGGATCTGGTGATTCGAAAATGTGAGGAAACGTTTGTTGATACTGGTTTGATGGATTTTACCAACTTTTAAATATGATTACAGTATGTATTGGGACATTTCCACTGGTAAGAAATCAATGGAGTTCGATGGACACGTCGGCGATGTTGTAAGTATCAAGTGTCTTGACCACAAACGCCATTCGGTAGTTAATGAGAGTTTGACGTTTTAGGTGTCTATTTCAATGTCGCCCGACATGAACCAGTATGTGACTGGGTCAGTTGACAGAACATGCAAACTGTGGGATGTTCGGACACCAACTCCAAAGCAGCAATTCTTCAGTCACACTTCCGATGTCAACAGCGTTTGTGTAAATTCCCGCATTGGATCGTTTCATTGGCTTCATTTAATTACAAAAATTCCTTTCTTTTAGTTTCATCCAAGTGGCTTCGCGTTTGCATCAGCCTCTGAGGATAAGCAGGCACGTGTCTTCGACATTCGATCAGACCAAGTGGTTGGCACATACGCGCCGCCAAAAGAAACTACTGGATTGACTTCAATTGGTGAATTAATTTGTGGCACATTCTCAATCGATGTTATTCATTCTTTTCTTTTGCAGCTTTGTCATTTAGTGGACGTTACGTCATTTGTGGCTCGGATGATAACCACATCCACGCATGGGACTCTCTTAAAACGACATACAATGGTACTGTAAAATCGCTAACCATTTTTTTCACGTCTAATTGCTTGTTTTTTTTAATGAATAGGACATTTAAGTGGTCATGAAAATCGAATTACTTCAATCTCAATGACGCCCAACGGAATGGCGTTATGCTCCTGCAGCTGGGACAACAACGTTCGCATTTGGGTGTAGTTCCTGGATCGTTTGCACCAACAAAATCATATGGCTCGTTAACTTGACCACAAAACAACTAAAATTATTAACATTATTAAAGGAGCAGAATCACTGGATAGTTTGCAGTCACAACATCTTGACTGCATAGGAACTATTTGCAAGCAGATAGAAAGAGTGCAATGCTACTTACGTTAACATGAAATATTCAAATTTTAAACATAAAACTATTGTTTGTTCGTATTTATCGACAACTTAACACAATAAATATCCCAATAGACACTGGTAGGTTGTCGTTTCAATTTTGGACCTTTAAAGTTTGCAAACAGACCCAACTTTCCTCGGCATAGGATGAAATCAACAAAAGTGAGGTAAAGACAGTGAAAATATTATGAAACGTATGTAAGTTGATGCTTTAATTTTAATAAAAATATAATTGTACTTTAAATTAGACTAGTTGTTTGACGGAAACGAAGGATTGTAAGGCGATTGTTTTTGATAGCCCTCAGCTGAGACCACGGATTCGTAGGACGGTGGGTTCATTTGGACCGCAGATTGACCACCTAGGAGTAAAAGTGTCGCTTAAATGTGTTCGACTATGCATTTCGAAAATGTCCTTACCGACTGATGAGCTGGGCATCGGCATTAATGTACTTGAAACCGGATACGGACTGGAGAGTAAGAATTGGTGCATTACAAATGGGATAGGTTGGTATGGATTAAAGACGTTTTACCTTGACATTGGTATAGCCGTGGCGTGGTGATGGGCATCAGGATAGCCACTCACGTTGGGGGGATACATTGTTGGTCCACTTGTCGATACGGTTGACACTGTCACTGGATAGCCGTGGGCGTGACCATGTGGTCGATGTGTAGATGTTGTAACTACGACTGGAGCTGAAACCAACAAAAGTTAGGCCTAATCTTTAAAGTTAAACAAAAAAATTAAACGTAGTTCTGCGTAATCTACAGGGTTCCACTAATCCCAGATCGCATCTAATGTGCAACACGGAAATATTTCTTTCCGCCTCATTGGCTAATATCTACCCACGCACTTGCTGATAAGTGATAAGTGATAACGTCAAAATTACGTTCAGCTGATCCTTATTTTCACATTCCCAAACAATATATTTTTCTTAAACTCACACTGAGCTGCGAGACGCTTGCGCGCGTTGATTCGTTTGCAGGAGTATGTTATGGAAGAAATGATAAATATAACAAGAATTATCGTCCCGATTATTAAAAGAACTTCCATTGTTGCCACTTGTCACGGAAAAGGCGCTGTCGTTGAATTTACTGTTGTGGTCAGAATGGACGAACCATATCCGTTCCACTGATTTTTCAAACCCGTAATTACGGCGACTAGAGTCGACACTGCTCGCCAGTGAAATGGAAGCGTCTTGGTCCATGCCAACAAGTGTTTGTCAATACCACGAAACCACACAAAGGTGTTCACACAGAGAAACACGCAGTTCCAGATAAGATAACGATCGTACTTATCATTGCCATTAGTCAGCGTATGGTTAAACATTTCGGATACTGATAGGAATTTTTTTTTTCATATGTTTTTTTTCTTGTTTTAATCCAACACTTATCCAAATACTTACTGCCATAAGCCATATGACGCGCCTTCCAAACTCTGCACAACTGCATAACTATCATTGTCACAACGAACGCGAGAAAAATGCAAAATATCGTCAGCATTATGGCGAAAACAACATCCATATTATTCCAGAACACGACACTGAACACCCAAGAGTTTGGTGGATCCAGCAATACCAAATCAAATGAATAATGGCTGGAGTGAGGCATTCATTTAATCTTTTCAAAAGCTCTATAGGCGAACAGCCTTTTGCTTCTATCTTCTCGACGCCGTGAAATTTGTCTTCGTATATGTAGAAATATCGCAGGTACAGCCAATATGTGCGCGTATGTCAACTAATGCTCGTGTTTGACTCGAGAACGGACTCACAGGTGGTCAGACGATATTCACATTATTTTTATTATTTAGAATTTGGAGTCCAGGACATGAGTAGTTAGCAAAAAGAAACAGCTCAAGACGAGCTCTATAATTCTCTATAAGTCAACGAGAAGCGAACACTCTGCAATAAAGAAGCGGTCAAATTTGTAAAAAAAAATTCTTAGAGTAAAAATTCCAACAAAATATTCGCGCTAAACAATAAAACAAATTAGCGTGAAATCCAATATTAACTCAACACAGCTGTGGCCGAAACGGTTAATGGGCGGTCCTCTCATTTCCTCCTCATTGTTCTAAAGAGCGCGATTGAGTTCGAATCCCGACCGCGAGATTATGTTTTTATTTATTGTCCATTTCAATTATAAGTAGAAACAAATAGATGAAAAATCCATCATTATGTAAATGCAGCCGTGGTCCAGTTGGCTAATCGGCCAGTCTCCCATTCTCTCCTTTTCCTCCCACGATGCGCGCGCTCGAGT